>OZ007582.1:20658291-20745791 GCA_963931925.1 Onchidella celtica
CCCTCACTGGGAGTGAGAGCGCTGGATGTAAACGCTGTGGGTTCATATCAAACCAAGTAGCTTAGGCTCTGGAGCTTTAAATCATGGCGCTCCTCACAATATGGACTGCTCAACTGCGTCTCTATGTCTCTCATCTGGCTGAGGACTATCGCCGTCCACCTCGTAAATGGATTGTCTACATGTGGCCTCTATCTAAGCTCTGCACGGATTTAAATACTAAAGCTATGTCTCGACCTTCCGTCCAGATTCATACATTTGATTGGTGCAGTCGCTTCAGCTCAGCCTGCAATATTAATTTATGCTTGTCATGGCCTTGCGCCAAAATCAAGGTCAATTTTACGGTCTAGACAAAATTTAAAATGCGAAACATTAACTACTAAAATCTTCAAACCCCGTGCTTTCTACTCTTATGCACGAATTTCCGAACGCCAACTAAGCGTCTAAATAAACTACCTTTACTCGCCCCTTATCTATGTTAATCAAAATCACGGGGTCGAGAACTGCTCTGTCATTCCTAGCTATACATTTATTCTGTCTCGCACCTCCTTGTCTCCATCCATCAGAAAAAAGGTGTTTCAAAACAAACTGTTCACGAGAACAGCTCAAGGACAAATTACGCTGGTTATAATCAACAAGATCGTAAAAATTAACTCACTGACGTCGTGACCTAGCACGGCATTTATGATCCTAATGTGATCATGACACCTACCATGTACGTAATTACCTGCCTTCCTGACTGATGGTTTCTTTTGACTCTTTACACAATTAAAAAATATAGTTTGTGTTGATGGATTCTTTTTTTACATTGTCTGGTCCCTCAAATCACGGCCGTTTTCTCCTCTGCTTTTCTTTCTTCTTTTTGACAGTTTTGTATCTATCTCTCTCTCTCTATCTGCCTATTTATCAATCTATTGTTCTACCAACCTACCTACCTACCTACCTACATATCTATCTATCTATCTATCTATCTATCTATCTATCTATCTATCTGTCTGTCTGTCTGTCTGTCTGTCTGTCTGTCTGTCTGTCTGTCTGTCTGTCTGTCTGTCTGTCTGTCTGTCTGTCTGTCTGTCTGTCTGTCTGTCTGTCTGTCTGTCTGTCTGTCTATCTATCTATCTAGATTGAAGCTTAACTTCCACATACTAAACCAATTTGAATTATATTCTAGACGGACAAAAACTGCACCGTGTACGCCGGGGACATCACTCCGGGGAACTTCCATATGGTAATGGAACTGGGCGGTATTCTCCCCTTCACTGTTGACGTCAACTGGATTGCATGTGATGCCATGACATATTTTGGTTAAACGTCTGTCCTTGCACACGAATACACACTCTGCCTCAAAGTCTAACAATCCATACATTATTTGTTTTGCCAGGTTTGATTTACGTCAGTAAAATTGAGATGTAAACTGTCAAGAAACGGTTTGTCACCATTTTGAGTAAAGGCATTGTTAAAGATCAAAGACAAGTTATTTGTGATCGATAAAATCGAACCAATTGTGTATTATTATTATTATTATTATTATTTTTGTTTCAAAGTACAATTCTTGCACATGGAAAGATAAATTACTGAAAACTATTAAGCTTTAAGGTGATGTTATCGAAAGTATAATTGCTATAGAAATATTTGATGACTGAAAAGAGATAAAATAGTGTTTTTTTTTTTTTTTTCATAGCAAATTTTATTCTGTGGCATTTTTATCGCATTATCGTAGTGGACAATAAGATTTCTTTTTAATTTAGCACGGTAGATTTTTGGGCGAAAACATGAGACTCAACTTACATCACATCAAGTGATATAGGCTAATTGTGATTATGTGTCCAAACCCAGCTATTTTATATGTTAACTTTATCGCATAATCTAATGTTGCTGTTGTCGTGTTTGTTTATCTGTTTTGTGAGATTTTTCTGTCATTGTCAGAAAGCAGTGTATGATTTAGACTATTTTATATCTTTTTGTATGTGATGCCTCTCATAGACACAGCAATAAAGAAATTATTTAAATTTTCAGTTGTTTTTTTTTTTTCCTTATTCCATTGTAATTTCTCATTCTGTTGTTTTATGAACTGCTCAGCTTTTTCTTTTTTCTATTCTTTCTGTTCTGTCTTACGGCTTGTCTGGGACGGAGTTTTTGACAGGCAGTTGTGAGCTTGTCCTCTTTGGCAGAACATTAATGACAACTATAGTATTGCAAGAATACCGAGCAAAAATCATCTTCAACCTAGCTTTGGGGGGGGGGGGTCGAGGGAGCAGATTTACTTATTTGTCTCGCCTCTAATGGTTACACTGCTACACTTGAGTTCAGGCATAGAAGAAACGGCCGTTATCTGCTGTCTTCGAGTGGACTTTGTTAAAAGAAAAACAAAAGAGAAAAGAATAGATCTTTGGCAATGCCAGTAAACTTTGAGAATGCCCCAGAATAAAACTGGAAAAAAGGGTAATAAATTTTCGAACTCTTATTTTCATCTTCGACGTCTCATCTGTTTCCTAATAATACTGGTAATAATGACAAGAAGAAGTTGAATGTTCATTAATAATTTATATTTAATTTAAACATGCACGAAGCCGTCAAACAAATGGAACATATCGTTTTAAAAGTCCACGTTAAAGAGTAGGAAAGTTGAACAATTTCTGTACATTTACATGTAGATAATATGACAGTAAGAAAAAATATGACATAATAACAGTACATTTATTTTTGGAACTGTTTGACACAATGATTGTGAGAGGAAATGCCTTGTTATCGCTTCATTTCATATGAGATTGAATGGGATGATTTAAACACTCTTCATCTGTCATTCCACCTTGCAGTTCTAACATTTACTGCCTATAATCTAGCGAATAATATTCCAGTGGTTATATTAGTGCATGTTGTATAAGATTGAGACAACATTCTACCACAAATGCCAAGGTAGAGCATTATTTTACCACTGCCCAAGAGAATATAATAATAAGTAACAAGAAGGCTTTACCCTTGCGCTGAAACGGGTGTCCTTTTTGAACAGACTGACGCCATACTGCAATACCACTTTTTTTGCTTGGGAAATGCCAATGCGAAACCATAGAATATAAGGAAGGTATACTGATATATTTAATTCATTCTTTCTTTTCTTTTCTTTTTTTTTTGTTTCTTCTTTCTGTCTTTCAAAAATAATAGACGTGACAAGAAGAAATGAGTTCCACTATTTGTAAATGAGGGGAAAGAAAAGAAAACAAAACGTAAAGAAAAAAAAAAATTAAACAAATTCTCCCAAAAAGTGAAACAAGTTGCTCCACAAATGAAACTTTGCTGAAGTGGGGGATTCCCCGGGGATGGATGTAGAAGTTATTCCTTTTTTTTTCATTTTTAAATTTTTCCCGGGCAGCGGCCTTGTTAGGCCCACTCTTCTCGAATTCCAATTGCCAAAGTATCTTTGACATGCGCTACGTGTACACGGGCCATCCGAGTTTTTTCCGTCTTTCTCCCGAGGAGACTGGATGCCCTATCCTACCAACCCACAGGTTCAGAGACAGGAAAATAAGAAAAAAAAATCCCAAAATTCCAACATATCTGCATCGTCGGGGAATCGAACCCCGTTCGCGTGAGAGGCGAACACCTTGCCTCTAGACCATAATTATTACAGTGCATTTAATCAAAATTCTATTCCACATGTCTTTAGTACGTACATGGTCAGTCAGATCTGCAGTTAATAATGCAGATAATTATATTTAAATGATCGTGCTTTCCCCTTATGTGCAGACTTAAATCGTCAAACATCCATCTCTATTTCACCCCCCCCCACACACACACACCCCACCCAAAAAACTACAACAACAACAACAACTAACTGCCACCCTCATGTTTCACCCAATGTTCTTAGCAAAGTTTCCAGTATAATTAATTACCTACACTCAGCTCCTAAATTCTCTTCTTCACACACCGTTCTGCCAGTCTACTTCGACTTGGTCTCTGTAAGAACAGCATCAATTATATTATTACATGTGCGTGAACATTACAATTCTAGTCTTGCCATGACCATGCAAAGAAAAATGCACCTCTTGCAAGGAATGCGATGAAGACCTGCTTCATGTTTGATCACTTGTTGCAACATCTAGATCTAGTTCAAATGATGACGTCCACAAAGTACACGTTTTTGTCACGGAGTTGCGTTGGCTGTTCTTGTAAATAAAAGACATAAAAATGACCAAAGAATGAAGTCTTAAGCAGTGTGACAAAATCCAGACCAACATTCTAGGTTCCAAGCATGAGTAATACCGATACAACTACGTTAAAAATAATTTTAAAAATGAAATGGAGAAGTGGGTTAACAAAATGCAAATACTTCTCTTCAATTATTTGTCCTGCGTAAGGAACGCGAAATTGGAAAGATACATTATTTTATCATGTCATAGTTTTTTTTAATTGTTTTTTTTTTTTTGTTTATATGTAAATTAAAAAAAAAATTCTCCAAGCCAAGCATGTCGCATTTCTGGGACAAAATATTCAAAATGGAAATTATACACCATTGCTTGATAAAATTAGATCTGCAGCTGACGAAAGTGAAATGTTTTTGATCCGAGATTCAGCAACTTTCAGGAGTCTGTGTGAGTGTGTGAGTGTGTGTGTGTGTGTGTGTGTTTGCAGCATCTGCGGGCTACTCCTTTCCCTCCCCCGTTGCTTGTGACTGAGCATGTGTTCACTTCTTTTTCCTCTTTTTGTTGACGTTGGCCAGAGTGAACTCCGTGACCTTTACCCTCCCTTCCAATGAGTAGTTTTTTTTTTCCTCGCTCGGTTGTTGTTGGGTTTTTGTAAATATTAGTATGTACCCGAACATTCGATAGCGTTGTTTACGCCAGATTTAGCCTTGAGTGATGTAACCGGTGGCCGTATGCATAATCAATGTGTAAACTAAAGTAAATACGTCGACTGGTGTTAACACGAGAAATTGTATTCATTTCTTGCGTTAACACCAGTCAACGCATTTACTTTAGTTTACGCATTGATTATGCATACGGCCACGGGTGACGTATTGATACGTGATACGGGATTCCCAGACACTGGGATTCCCCAGTGCGTTCTACGTCACTAACTAGTGCGGACACACCGGATGACACCAATTAGTTTGTGTGTTTCGGGCGAGGGCAAAGGTTAGATTAATTTCGGGAATTTTCTACAGAAATATATATATTTCGACCCGTGTAAGTGGTAAGGGTCGGTGAGTAAGTGAGTTTTCCTTCTTGTGTGGCGTAGGATATTTAGTTGTTAGCTGGTGCCTTCCTAGTATTTTATTGTTCAGTATACAGTTATTAAACTTTAGTAATATTTAATCGATAGTCGGATCTCGTGTTTATTTTTCTACAGCTGTAATAGTTTCGTTTTCTAAAGGGTTGTAGTTAGATCAATTAATTCCCCCCTACTATAACGTGCTAGAACAACCTCAGCTGTTACAGAGTACGTGGTTCATTAATAATTAAAAATCATCGTCTCCCTATAACTATTCAGAAAGACGGAATTTCTCAGTGCCACCAGGAAACCTTGACCTTGTATGGAAAATAATCACACTATTTGTGTGTCTGCATGTTTGGTTGCACAGCACCTCTTGTCGCCCCCGCCTGCCCGCCCGCCCGCCACACGCACTCATTTCAGTAATTTTTATATTAGTCTTTGTTTATAGTTGTGTACATATCTCTCAAGTTATACATATCTCTCAGTTTATACATATCTTTCAAGTTATACATATCTCTCAAATTATATATATATATATATATATATATATATATCTCAAATTAATACATATCTCTCAAGTTATACATATCTCTCAAGAAATATATATCTCTCAAGAAATACATATCTCTCAAGTTATACATTATTATCTCTCAAGTTATACATATCTCTCAAGTTATACATATCTCTCAAGAAATACATATCTTTCAGGCTATACGGATAACTCTAAGGTATACAGAGCTGTGAGGTACACAGATCTCTAAGGGGTGCAAATCTCTATGGTATACGGATCTCTCAGGTATACAGATCTCTGAGGTGTACATATCCCTAGTGTCCACAGATCTCTCAGGTGTACCGATCTCAAAGGTATACAGATCTCTCTGATATACAGATCTCTCAGGTATACAGATCTGTCAGGTGTACAGATCTCTAAGGCGCACAGATATCTCAGGACTGCAGATGTTTTTAATTTATACATATTTCTCAGGTATACAGATCTCTAAGGTATATATATTTCTTAGGTATACAGAGCTCTCTGGTACAGAGAACCGTAAAGTATACAGATCTCTAAGGTCTACAGCTCAGTGTGATGTACAGATTTCTCAGGTATACAGATCTCTCAGGTATACAGATTTCTCAGTTATGCAGAGCTTCCAGGTGTAACAGATTTCTAAGGTGCACAGGTCTCTCAGGAATACAGATATTTCAATTTATACATATTTCTCAGATATACAGATCTCTCAGGTATAAAGAACCGTAAAATATACAGATCTCTAAGGTCTACAGCTCTGTGTGGTGTACAGATCTCTAAGGTATACAGACCACTCAGGTATTCAGAGGGCACGCACACTGAAGTCCTCTGTGAACTGAAACACAAACAAGTGTCAGACAACAAGTTTATAGGTAAGTTTGTACTCGTTTCATGAGTTGATCGTGTGGAGTATCCTTGTGATCCTGTAGTCAAATATCCAACAAGAGATGAAGATAATTAATTGTGGACAATATTGGAACGTCTGTCTTTATTCACATGTTTGAGCTGTCGTGACGCTGTGTGAGATAATTAGTTTGTTTGTTTGTTTTTTATTATCTGAAGTAGTTTTCAGTTCTCAGGTTTGGTCTTCATGGTGCGGATAAAGGAGAGACCACGACTAGATGCTTACCCGGATAAAGGAGAGACGACGACTAGATGCTTACCCGGACAAAGCAGAGACCATGACTAGATGCTTACCCGGATAAAGGAGAGACCACAACTGGATACTTACCCGGATACAGTTGAGACCACAACTAGATGCTTACCCGGATAAAGGAGAGATCACTACAAGATGCTTGCCCAGATAAAGGAGAGATCACTGCTAGATGCTTACCCGGATAAAGGAGAGACCACGAACAGATGCTTACCCGGATAAAGGAGAGACCACGACTAGATGCTTACCCTGGTAAAGGACAGAACAAGACTAGATTTTTACCGGTACAAAGGAAAGAACGAGGTTAGATGTTTACCTGAAGTATGTGACATCGGCCCATACTGTTGAAACGGAGGTTATCACGTGGTCTGGTAAGTGTAATAAAATAAAGATATCGGCAGAAATTCCATGATTAGCTGACTAGTTTGACGGTTGGTTGCTTGATTGGTTGGTTGGCTGATTGGTTGGTTTGTAGGCTGACTAGTTGGGTGGTTGGGTAGTTTATTGGTTGGTTGGCTGATTTGTTGGTTTGTTGGTTGGTTCGCCGATTGATTTTTTTGGTTAGTTGGTTGATTGGTTGGTTTATTGTCTGATTGGTTGGTTAGTTTGTTGATTGATAGGTAGGTGTATTGGTTGGTTTGCTGAATCGTTAGTTGGTTGGTTGTTTAGTTGAGTGGGTGGTTGGTTGGTTGACTGATTGAGAGGCTGATTGATTCCTTGGTTGGTTGGATGGTTAGTTGGCTGATTGGTATGTTGGTTGGCTGATTTGTTGGTTAGCTGATTGACTGATTGCTTGGGTGGTCCGTTGGTTGGCTGACTGATTGGTTGCTTGGCTGATTGGTTTTTTGGTTAGTTGGTCAGTTGGTTGGCTGGTTGATTGGTCGATTGGCTGATTGTTTAGTTGGTTGGCTTATTGGCTGGTTGATAGAATGGTTGGTTCAGCGCAGTATGAAACAAATATTTTTCTCCCGACATCTGGAAGATTCAGTCCTGAATGCCCAGCGCTATGACGATCCGCCTCTGTCATTAAGGATTTTTTACGGTGATGGATGTTTGAACATGAACAATTTAATTATCTTTTATCTGTCTGCACTTAACCTGTAAAGTAATTTTGACTTTTGAAGAAGTTGCAGCTGGGGGCTCTTAAAATTACCATGGAAGGCTGGTGTGCTCCTTCATGTCATAATCGCCATATTTGGAGCTCTGTGTGCACAATCTATATATGGGCATGGCAATATTGTCTCTGTGAGAACCTGTATTTAAATTTCAGGATAGACCATTAGCAGATGAAATTAAACAGGAGACATTTGGTGAATGCAGATAAATCTTTTCTCTACAGCTTGAAATTTGTCATTGATTATTTTTCAGTGATGACAGAAACAGAGGTTAGTTTAATATCACTTTAAACAATAGAAAAAAATCCAGATTCTCTCAAGTTAGAAATCAAAACAATTTAGTCAATGGCGGCAATATGGTCGGTATACAACTTTTAACTTGACGAATGCTTAGAATGTACACCTTGGTAAGCCTGAAGAGTCTTAAAGTTTAACTACTTTATTTGAACATAAAATCTGTATCTCTTGAGTCTAAATGTAGGGTTGATCAGTTTCTCGAAACTTCTCAGTTGTTGATGCATGAAATGGAGGTTGTTCTTCTTCACAGCTTTTTGCGTGTGGTCGCGAAACTGATGCATAATAGTACAACTGATTACCGCAGTAATTTGTTGATCTGTATCGGGATAACTAACACCTCATTTCGTTTATACAATAGTATAAAGTAAAGACAGTTGTACACATATCTTCAATTAAGTAAACTTTCATCTAAAGATGATGATGACGATGATTTATGTGCAATAGTTGTTATTGCATTATGGTAATATTTAAATATTTTCTAAGAAAAATGTTGTTGCACATAGATCAGCATCATATGGTCATTGTCATCGTCATTTTGAAAAGAATGCCAAATTGAGTACATTTGACAAACAAGATTCTCTACTTCTGACAATAGTTAGAGCTTAGATACACATTCCACTCTGAGTCCGCCATGTTGTTTGGTCAGATCGTCCGGCGTCATGTTTCTGTGTTTGTCCCTCTTCTCCTCTTTCTCTCTCACAGCAAAGATATTAGATACCACAAGATGAGACAGCTAACGTGTTTAGCGCTCACAGATTTTGCACCGCCACCTAGTGGCGAATGCTTGGAAGTCACGAACAATGCCTTATTTTACAAACAAAAATAGGGAAAAATTCTGAATTCTGTTTACTGTTTAGCTATCGCCGTAGACCTTGATTGACATCAATTATTTTGTAATTATAACTTCAATAACCGTGGGAAAAACCATGGCAACTTTTTCTTTATTATTATTAATTTTTTTTAGTCACAGTGGCATCATAATAAATTTGCATCATTTTGTAATTATATCAAGCTTTCTTTTAATGCTATCCGCCATGGGCCACGCCCCCGATCAGCGCGCAAATTGTGTGCACGGTTTTGTTAGAGGTGCGAAGGAGGGAGTGTCTCATCTTATTGTTTCTGCTATCTTTGAGAACAGTCATGTAAGAGTACCATGTAACTGATGCCACATTTCTACTGGCGTTTCTGGATTTTCACCGACAATGTTTTTCTTTCTATTTGCCTGGTCTCGGAAGATTTTTTCGTTTCAATTTTTTTTATATTTTAAATCATTAGACTCTTCACGACGTTCCAGGGCCAGCAGCAGAGCAGTGTTTCATTGTTTGCCCCGCTCCGATGTTAGAATGACTGACTATGTACAAAGTCACCAAGCGCTCTCGTCCCTGTTACACGGGAAGACATCAAAATAATTGAAAACGAATTTGACATTCTAGTGCCCAGTGTACCATATCCGAAATACGTCACCTGGACCGAAAATACTTTGTGTTTGAGACACTTAAGCTGGGTTCTCATGTGTACGGAAACGGAAATGGCAAAAAATCCCTCATAATTATAAAATGAACGAGTGTTTCCATGTGTACCGAAACGGTGTGCGGAAACATTCTTTCTATTTCACTATTTGAAGGCTCCCTGACGTTTCCGTTGCCGTTTCTGTTTCCATATACATGAGAACACAGCTTTACTCTTCATATCGTATAAACAAATAATTTTTCCAGTGACATTATTTACACTTTTTAAATAATCTGGCTAATTAAAATCAGTTCAACCTAAAATTTCAGAAGTTTTTGTATTGGCAATTTTCGTCTGGGTAGTACAGGATTAAAAGGGCTGAAAATAAAATGTGGAGTGCAAAATCAAAAACCATACCGATGTGATTTTGTTGTCATCCTGTAGATCTTTTTTTAAAAACACAAATGTAAACACGGTTAACAATGTCCGCTGTTTATTTGACATTTTTTACTGATTCACAAATCAACACTAGTCTGATAATTTTCTTCCACAGGTTTCCTTCTATAGAAACCAACTATGATTCACGACAGGATGTTGGGCGTACTGGTCATCCTTTGTGTAAGTTTTGTCTACTGTACAACAGGTCAGGTGACTGATTCTCAAACCACGGCCACGACATCGCTGGTCTTAACAGATGAAGACAAACAGAGGCAACACATTCTGTCAGTTATCGACAACGATTTGTCCAGTGATGGGTGCAAAACGGCAGTGAAGGTGCAGGTGACCAGCCCCAATTTGAGTTTAGAAGAAGGTTGTAAACAGTTGGAACAATTCAGAAGCTTGGTGTCATTAATTGGCTGCACTGCGGATGATTACAATAAGTTACATAAATCTGTTTGTGGATACAACAGTGCGGTCAATACTACAACTCTTGTGCAGACCACTTTAACGACATCGCAAATGCTGGCAGATAAAGAAAAACAGAGACAACACATTCTGTCAGTAATCGACAACGATTTGTCCAGTGATGGGTGCAAAACGGCATTGAAGTTGCAGATGACCAGCCCCAATTTGAATTTAGAAGAAGGTTGTAAACAGTTGGAAGGATTCAGAAGCTTGGTGTCATTAATTGGCTGCACTGCGGATGATTACAATAAGTTACATAAAGCTGTTTGTGGATACAACAGTGCTGTAATTGCTACAAGTCCTGTCCAGACCACTTTAATGACATCTCAAACGCTGACAGCTGAAGAAAAACAGAAACAACACATTCTGTCGATAATTGACAACGATTTGTCCAGTGATGGGTGCAAAGCGGGAGTCAGGGCACAGGTGACCAGCCCCAATTTGAGTTTAGAAGGAGGTTGTAAACAATTGGAAGAATTCAGAAGCTTGGTGTCATTAATTGGCTGCACTGCGGATGATTACAACAAGTTACATAAAGCTGTTTGTGGATACAACAGTGCTGTTATTACTACAAGTCCTGTCCAGACCATTTTAACGACATCTCAAACGCTGACAGATGAAGAAAAAAAGAGACAACACATTCTGTCAATAATTGACAACGATTTGTCGAATGATGGGTGCAAAACGGCATTGAGGGTGCAGGTGACAAGCCCCAATTTGAGTTTAGAAGAAGGTTGTAAACAGTTGGAACAATTCAGAAGCTTGGTGTCATTAATTGGCTGCACTGCGGATGATTACAACAAGTTACATAAAGCTGTTTGTGAATATAACAGTGCTATCACTATTTAGCCCAAAGTAAGTTGACAACATCACAATGGTTGACAGGTGGATTCAAACTGACAATTTAGTTTGAGGAGCGCCCTGGACAGTTTATCCGGTGTTCACATCTAAAAACTCGAGAAGGCATGCGGGAAAACATGATTTAATAATAATACAAAAAATGTCTTTGATGTTTTGATTAGGCAATAATGTGGTGATAGTTTTTGTTATTCCTCCGTAAATTGGTCTGTAAACTCTCGAGATTGATCGTTTCTTCTTCTGATTTCCGGATTTCTCTCGTCTCGTTTTTAGATTTATTTGGCCCAAATCACGTTTTCTCTGACTTCATCAAGACAGAATAAAATAATGATGTACAGGATGCTAATAAAGCCTTGAGTTTGTAGGAAAATATCAGTTTTACTCATTTAGTATCTTTTTTTGTTTGTCAATCACTGACCATCAATCTCTGACCACCCATTATTGACCGGGGCAGCATCTGAGAAAATTACACGGTTGAAATAGATCAAGCTACGCCGGGACTAGATTATATTTTGACAAGGCTGTAAGTAGTTACGGTCCCCAAGCGTCTTGCACTAGGAGGGCATATATTACGTATACACACACACCCACCCATCCCCAACCCCGTCCTTATCCTCAGCCCTAAATCTTATCGAATCCCCAACCCTGCCCCCCTGCCCTTTCAACCAAAAAAACAGGAGGAAAACAAAGAGAAAATCTGACAGAATAATTAATTAAAGCTGTGTGTTAGGAGTATTTCGGGAGGAGCTCTCTAACTCTAGAGTCACAAAAGGCTTTAAAATACGTACCCTTAGGGTAAAAAAAACTTGAGGGACCCTATGTACTTGTAACAACATTTTTTTGACAATGTGACACCGGCCACTACAATGGTTAATCTATAACATTTATTTCCATGCGGATATATCATTGTTATATGAATGATGAATTGGTCATGTAAAATGGAAATAAAGATGCGTGTATCCATCTAACCTGAACATGATTGCTATTGACATTTAGTGTACTTAAATGTTGTATGAGAGACGTTTTAATCTTTAATTACCTTGCAAACATTTTGATGTAGATCAGACACAGAGAGAAAGCCGACAATACTGCTCCACGGGTCTTTCCCTTTTCCGTACATCTCATCAAATGCATGAACTTCTCATTTTAGATACTTCTTACTGATTGATTGTTTGGTTGATTGATTAACTAATTGTGATTGATTGGTCTTTGGTCTTCCGGACATTGTCGCTTGAAATCCGTTCAACCACTTTATATTTTGGAGGTGCCTGCGCAAAGGCCGTATCGCCAGTTTTGTAAACTTTACAGGGGAGCAATTTGAAAGTTTGACATGAAGTATCAAATATCTCACTGTTACGATCTTTAAATCCTCATCAATAATTAGGTCAATTAATTCGATAATAAAATTCGCATCATGTCAAAATGTAGTATTTACCAAGGCGAAACAGAATAATTATGCAAAAAAAAATTTAAAAATCGAAAACTTTCGAGCTACCCCTCGTGTTATCGTGTTGTTCCTGAAGAATTGCCACACACAACAAATCTTGCATGTGTTCAAGAAACAAAATACTCCTCGCCCACACTTCTGCTACTTGCACCTGCTGCACAACATACCCTTAAGTTTCTTTTTTCAATCTCTTGTGTAGTGCAGATGGGCTTTTGCGCGGGGTTGGGGTGGTGATGGTGGGTAGGGGGGGGGGACGGTAGGGGTAGGGACAGGCTATACAGGGTTGTTAGTCCGGGCTCTGTCTCCTCACGTGAGTTGGTCAGTTTTACATGTACATCGGTAAATGTTTTTCTTATCATATCCAAATTTCTCTTTTCTGTCTTTTTCTAAAATTCTGAAATCGTACTCAAAATTTGATACTTTGGTTATAAGTCTTTTTGCTTGGGATGTCACTTTGCGAGGTATGTAATATTATATATTATTACAATATACTTCCCCGACCAAATCAAATAATGTTTCAACGTTGATTTAACATTCAAACAAGCATACAATCTTCGTGAACCACAATCAGCAATTTTACACGCCATGTGAATTAATATTTTCACCAGCAACAAACTTGACACTTTCCTCAACCAAAAACCGAACTGATTTAGCATCATCATCAACTGTTGAATCTATCAATCAATTTCCAACAACTCGAAATTTAACACTCCCATATCTTGTACATGAGAGAAACATTTAGTTTTATCAACCAAAGGGATGTTAAACTTAGAACAGCCACAGACTTACGAGTTCATGTACACCATATGCCAGTTTACCCAATTCTGCAACATTTTATTGTTTAAGTATAACCTGTAAAATTGTCACGAACAATTTTTGATAAAAAGGAAAACGTATGAATTTAAGAAATTGGGGAATGGGGAGGAGTTGTTGAGGAGACAAGATTGCGTGTATCCAATTAGTAGGTCGTTTTGTCAGGTTCATATATTACAATAAACGTACGGTGATGTCATGACATTTAGTTTCCATGAGAGACTAATGTGCGCAGTCTCAATGAAACTAAATGTCTTCACTATCCAACTGGTCAACCGATCCTAATCTAAGGCTAAGCATTGATGTCACTCATCTGGAGAATTCGACTTGACGGAAATAATCAGCCTTTACAAGGGCTGTTTCGCCAGGCATTGCGAAATATATAGCCAACTGGCACATACGTGCATTTCTTAACATGATAATCTCCCCATTCTGGAGCCACAACCCGACCGGGAAAATAATACTGTGATTATCCTTAAAAGGAAAGAAATAAACAAAAAATCGCACATATAGGAGAACTACAACAATTTCACTATGGCTATGACTAACTACAGGAAGAAAAGCTAATGTGTAACGATTGGTGAAATGAATGCCAACATTTCCTTGGTGAAATCAAGATCTGTGGAATTAGAAGGTCATCCTAACGCATTATTCTGGGTACTGCAAGTAAGTATTACACGCGTTGCAAAATATGAGGAAATAAAAAAGGGAGAGAGAGATACAGGTGAGAGAAGGAGAGAGACGGGGAGGGGGGGGGCAGAAGGAAAGACAGAGGGTGAGGGACAGATAAACAGAGACAGAGTCATGAGTGAGAGATAGAAAGAGTAAGGGAGAGACAGTGAAATAGGGAGAGAGAAAGAGATAGACAGACAAATAGAGAGACAAGGTTGGGGGGGGGGGAGGGGGGCTGGAGGAGAAGGGATGAGGATGATGTGAGGGGTGGGGTGCGTCAGGCTTTCCTGATTTATTTAAAGCATCATCGGAAAAAATGATTACAGAAGAAACAGGTTTGCACATTGATTGCACAATGAAAGGTTTATAATCATAACACGACAAATAAAAAAAGAAATTATATGCCAAAATAACTTATCCGCTAAACGAGCTAACAAACGTCAGTATGCATGTTTAGACATCATCAGTATCACGAAGCTCGAAATGTAAAAATATCACATGTATTAATTCCCTTGATATATTCCCCGTAATCGTTCAGGCAGGTTATAAGGGAGAGAACTGAATAACAAAATCGATTACCGCAAACATCTGGGCTAATTTCTCAATCGAATTAAATTTGAAATTATAAACTGCATACATAATAGAGATCCACCTATACAGTACCTAGAGGACGCGCAGCCTCTCTTCGGTCTACTCTGCGATGGCCTAATTTGCCACGAGCGGCCGCCATCTTGTGACTGGCTGACTGCTCGCTCAGCCCGCTGTCGGCCCATCACCAGTTGCCTTTCTTTTACATAATACATTTTACTCGCATTCACCAAAAGCGCACGCAATGACCCCGGGAAACCGTTAGTTAGTACACAACTTGACAAATGAACAAAAAACAAAAAATGACTGAATTAATTATTTTAAAAACAAAATTGGTACGGTATTAGAGAGAGAAAGTGAGCATAACTATAATTGAAATTGAGATAGAGACATACAGACGGAGGTGACAACTTGTTTAAAGCATTGTACAAATCATACATAAATGTGTTGTTTCCAAAGAGTTCCATACTATGTTTACATCCAACAAATACTTTTTTAACGACATGGAACAAATCAAGATATATGTCACTGTCGAATAATGTGTAAAAAAAAAAAAAAAACAACCCCGACCGGTAATACATAATATCAGACATGCTATAGGCTATGCATTGAAACAGAGAATAGGTAAAGAAGAAACCAAGTGTAGGCATACAGTGCAAAAAAAATTGATACAAAAAAGGATGAGTTGGTGCTTGGATAGAAAGATAAATAAGCAGATCGAGATAAAAGATAAATAGATGGGTATCAATAATAATAGAGAAGAAACGGAGAGACAAAGTTGGCCGAAGTGAATGCAACTAGGTAGACATGTATTGCACACAAATCACTTTATAAGGTACTATGTCGTATTTACAGTATGAGTGAACTCTTCTACTTATAATCTGAACTTTGTCAATGTAACCAAAAAAAAAAAAAAAAAAATACTGTAGGCCCAGTAGGTTACAGTAAATTATATACTATAGAGAAAATTATAAAGTATTTCTAATACAAAAAACATGTACAAAAAGAAAACAGTATCAAGAGCGAAAGAATATATCACTTCTATGAGGTACTATGTCATATTTTCAGTAAGAATAAACTCCTCTAATCTGACCTTTGTCAATGTAACAAAACAACAACAAAAATAGTGTAGGCCCAGTAGGTTATAGTACATTATATACTATTTAAAAAATCATAAAGTATTTCTAATACAAAAAACTTGTACAAAAAAGGAAACAGTCTCAAGAGAGAAAGAGAGAGAGAGAGATAAAAGCAAAGCAGAAAGAGAAAGAATTCATAAACAACTTATTTATTACATATTTATTGTACTCATACACATGTACTCACATTTTAATGCTCTGACAATCCACACAGCTAATCCACATTCTACCTTGTGTCACTACTGGTGCAGGAAAAGAACAGTTTTGTTAAGTCGGTGACGAACTGAGCCCTGGTTTTTTCTTATAAACCGTTGTGTAAATAACTTAGCATGATGGTGCAAAATTATGTTACAGAAAATTTTACACACATCCTTGATAATTAGAATGGCATGGTCAGACTCACTCTCAAAATGACAGTCTGTCATGCGGTCTGAGAGGTCTTTAAACACGCTTGGTCGAAGAGCTGTAGTAACCTCTAGGGTTACTTTGTTGATCATGATTCCCGAGACTGACCGCATTGGCCCCTGAGCAGATGTTGTCAATAGTCGCCGCAGCACTCTGTCAGCTTTCGTCACAATGGTGAACATGTCAGGTGTTGCATACAGAAGTCCTCCATTGTCTCGTCTTTCCGTGAAGCTTGTATACAAACAAGTAGTTGGCTTTTGTGGTGCACGAGTAGCCACGAATTCTGCACATCTTGTGCACTTGATGGTCTTCATTAGCTTTCTGCTAATGAAGCCACTGATGTAAAAAAAAAGTGCACTGTCGTGATAGGGTCCAGGAGTACACACCATTCTGGCCATCTCATCAAAAGGCATGGGTGGTTCCTCCTCTTCTGTTGGATCATCATGTTCAGGCTCTGTGGAGCAGATGGTGTCATCAGGGGTGGCCAAGGGGAGACAATTTCCGGAGCTTGACGCAAGTACCCCATTCTTCATCAGTAAGAACCGCAGGGCATACTGGAACTGAAGGACATTATTTTGGATTGTTATTCCAGCCTCCACGTCGACGAATTCTTGGAAAAAGCATTTCAAGATGGTCTTGAGAAAACCGATACGTTAATATGTATCTGTAGTCCTGCTGAAGAAGTTTTTTGGAAATGGCCAGAAGTGACCTCATAGTCACAACAAATCCAACGTAGCCAGTTTTTCGTTTACATCGAACAAGTTGTTGTCCATTTGGTTCTGTCAAGGACATGATAAACTCACAGGCTTTCTCTACAAATACTTCTTTAGCAGACAGGTTGTGGTGGGTTATGGGGCACTTGTATCCTTTGGCCAGGCGATTGGAACTGTTACAAAAATCGAATATTTTGTCGAACCATCGAAGAAAGTTGCACGTTGCCTCGCTGCCAGCAAATTGGGGCAAATTTAAGTCATCTCTTACATAATCCAGTGCTGTGGCTACAGATGAGCTTAGCGTTTGCACAACCATAGAGACATTCATCTTGTTCTTTACATAGTCAAGGTGTGCCCCTCTGATCTTGTTGGCAAGATGAAGATTGTCCATACATTGTAGTTTATGCAGTTCTACTATATAGTCCCACTTGATTGCTTGACCGTTTGAAAACAGAATGCCCTTGTCTCCAAAACAATTTCTGACATTTTTTACTAAATGACATGCGTCAAAAATGAAGTGAATGGTTTCTGATGGTTTTGTTGGGTGTTGCATGCGTGTGATGATGTTGTCTGGTTTTAGTGAGCAGCCTAGAGTTGTTGTTGTTGACTGATTGGTGTAGGCACCGTCGCAAGTAACTGCTTTGACATTGAAGCCTGCCTCTGTCAATAACACAATGGCATCGGTAACAAGCTGGGACTGTTGTTTGGCGCCTATTTTATCAATCAAAAAATAGCCTATTGGATGTTTAAAAAACTTTTTAACACCATCAACTAAAAAAACAAGACTTTCAGCTGCTTTGGAATCAGGTGAAGCGATTTGGAGATGTCCATGGTTAACATAACCCACCATTTTTTGTTGTTTTGGGTTGTAAATAATTTGTTGACGCAATGACATGGCATCAAATACAAGGCATATATCTTTCATGCTGATGTCCTTTTCTAGTTTTGCCTTTAAGCCTTCTATAACATGGGCAAGAAATCCTGGTTCTGTGTTGTGTGAAGAGGCCCATCGACGTATTGTGTCAGCATGGGGGAGGTGTAAATGTTTGCGAACAAACTCATAGGCCTGAGCACTATAAAAATGTAACGAAACTGCAAACGATTTCAACTCTTCGGAGTAGTTCATACTAAATTTGGTTGAGTTAATAGCTTTCAGCTCAGTCTCAATAATAGTGTAGGTGCTGTTGTCAAAGTTCTGACTCAGTAAATCTAATTGTTCTGCTTGTAATACATGTTGGTCTTTCAGTTCATTTAATAGGCTTTCAATTTTTCTGTCTCTTCTGGCTAACTTTCTCTTAACATTCTTTAAATCAGCAGCGGTATTGTTCTGTTTGGTCTTGACTGCATTAAGCTTTTCTTGAGTTTTACGAAGGTGATCCTCGACCGAGGAATGAGAATAACAGTGATCGTTCAGTGAGGTTTCCACGCAGGTTTTTTTTGGTTTGCTGGCAGTATCAGATTGAGGAAGTGCTCTCATTTTTGCTGATGGTCTTCTAGGTGTTTGTGCGTTCTTGTGTACTGGATAATTTTGGAAAACAGATGGAACAGCATCTTCACGCAACACTCGCTTGTCCAACCCTTTGTAGTAATCAGAGTCTAAAAAGTGTTCACTGCAAACTTTGTCGTTCTTAGTTGGCACCCAGTCTGTCCCATCATCATTTCTTCTGCTGATTCTTGCTAACCATTTTGTATAACGATCAGGTTGTTTCAATGGAAACCTGAGGAAAATAAGTTTTATTACACAACGGTTTATAAGAAAAAACCAGGGCTCAGTTTGTCACCGACTTAACAAAACTGTTCTTTTCCTGCACCAGTAGTGACACAAGTAAAAGGTCATTTTCATTTAGACAGATCTATCCATATCTGAAGTTCTACTTGTGTCCAATATATAATGTAGGCTTTTCGAGCAGAATCAAAATCAAAACAAAAAATAAAAATAGACAGACATGGCATGTGTAGAGTAGAGAGTCTTAGATGTTTGAGATAGATTTTTTTTTTGGCTCCACCCTGCAACTTGATAATACATCTAGACGACAAAATATACAGTCTACTTACTTGTGAAACGAGAGAGTTGTTCCAGGCACAGCTTTGTTGTGACACAAGAAAACACAACAGTGTTGAACCATGTAAAAGACTAATGTGCACTAACCTGAGGGTTCTGGACTTGTTGTTTAAGTTCTAGATTCTAGGCTGTGTCTCAATCAGTTATGGCCGGCCATGTTGGAGTTGTTTCCCGCCGTAAGTGGCGTGGCCAGGTTCACACTGCATTCCAGCCAGATAGGCAATATTGCCAGATTGGCAATAATATGTTACAAACCATGACGATGATGACTTAAATTTTAAAATAAACAGTGCAGTGATGGTCAGCTGAGTCACTTGTCAGTATTGGCCTTATGTTAACACTTAGGATCTTTATCAAATCAAACTATTAGCATGATGGAATGCTGTCAAACTAGTAAACTATATCGTCTTATCGTATGGATGTACTGAGATCAGATTTCTTTAGACTTTACAAACAGAAATGATAGCGAAAGCCAAGGCCAAGCCAAACTCAAACACTTCTAAAAAAACAAACAGCAATGGTCAGCTGGGTCACTTGACACTTGTCAGTATTGGCCTTACGTTAAAACACTTAGATCTTTATCAAGTTAAAACTATTAGCATAGTGGAATGCTGTCAAAATAGTAAACTATGTGGTTGTATGAATGAATGAGATCAGGTTTGTTTACAAACAGAAATGATAGCGGAAGCCAAACACAAAATGGCCGCCGCGGCTTTCTATTGGTCCAATGAAATTTGACCTATACGGTGTCTAGATTTATAGAGGTGAAGGTCTTTTGCATACATACATACACGTAAACACACTTACACAGAGGCAGTGACGTAAGCAGTGCATATTTAGAAATTGATAAATGTATAAAAATACTAGTTTTCAGAGAGATGTACGTAGAAAGGCTTGGGGGGAAGGGGGTAGAGAAGAGATTAGTTGGTCGTAAACTCAACTGAGCCTTTAAACCTCACCAAGAAAAACAACCCGGAGAGAGCAGCTGTAGCAACAGGTGTTGTATAGAATTGATCGGTAAAATTCACCGGAATAGTGACATGGGTTAATTCTCTCAGAGAGAGGGAAGATAAGCAGGGTTAAATATTTGATTTTATTCATTTCTGTGTCCTCCAAATGTAGTAAATTAGGGTAATCTTAAGCATAGATAGATATATATTGTCAGATTAGAAATCCCAACTCAGTTGTTTTATTGTCAGACCTGCACACCAAATTGTTTTCATTATCAAAGATGTATGTATACATCTGCCTGTGACATTGAGTCAAGGCACTTGCCAGCTTGTGCACACTGTATACTCATCCTGACTTTGCAGGCAATTGGGGTCCTAAACAGGTAAGTATAGTGTGCAAGATATTGCAAATTAAGGTCCCTGACTCAATTAAGATTTGTTATTTTAGTCCTTCCCTAATGTTGAATTACATGATCAGTGTGACACGTGACATAGAAAATCCTTGGTCCTTACATTTGGGCTCTGTTGCATAATCAAAGTTGGGTGGGAGATGGGAAGTTTCTATTCAGTCTGTAGACAATGGCTGTATGTTTATATTTTATTTCATTTAAATTTCAGTTTGCTTTATTTAGTACATTCTGCCAGTGTCTACCGGTAATGTAAGTTGTTTTGTTTTTTTTAGGGGGGGGGGGCGATGGGGCCAGGAGGGGAGAGGGGTTTTACCCAAGATGTAGACAATGACTCTGTATAAATCCATATTAATTTTCTTCTGTTAAAATTTCTTAGCGTTTCAATTTGCCGTGTTTAGTTCATTCTGCAGTTCAAGCAACAGAGGTGTGCATAATTATTTTCTTCAGACTAATCCTGCAATTTATTGGGCATAATTATGCTTTATTACTCCGTCATAAAGAGTTTGCATGCTTAACATGCGTGGACACTTTCTAATTTAGTCAGATGTTTTTCTTTTTTTTTTATTCAGTATGTGACTGATAGGATGTAAGTTAAAATGTGAGAGGGTGGGGCAGTTGGGGTTAAAACACCCTTCTCTTAGAAAAGCAGTAACAACGTTGAATGACATCCCAGTATTGATACTTCATGTATTACTTCACATGCTCTAGTTCTATTTCAAATAGTATTACTTTGGCGAGAATTAAATTTTTTTTAAAAAGCATGAAAATTGTTGGTCGTTTGTTTTTGTATTTTGATTTCCCATGGGAAAGATGAGATGAGAAATTTGTTAGTTTGACTGGAAGCTGGAGTAATAATGATAATAAAAACAATTTCTATAGCGCCCAATCCAAAGATTGTTACAGAAAATCTTACTCTCTTTCTCTCTCTCTCTCTCTCTCTCTCTCTCTCTCTCTCTCTCTCTCTCTCTCTCACTTTCTCTCTCTCTCTCTCTCTCTCTCTCTCTCTCTCTGTCTCTCTCTATCTCTCTCTCTATCTATCTCTCTCTCTATCTCTCTCTCTCTCTCTCTCTCTCTCTCTCTCTTTCTCTCACCACATATACTTTGTAACTAAAAATATTGACCAAGATGTTTGGCACTTAGTTGTACCCGAGACACAATGCTGAGACTATGTCATTTTTCCGTCCATCGACTTGCGCGCATATCAATGATGTCAACAATGCAACAATTTGAGTCACAGCCCTTCCCAATTGAACGAAAAAATAGTACTCACCATGTTTATACGCGCGCAGTTTGTGGACATATAGTGGGAGAAGGAATGGTTCGTTTCGGTATTCTGTGTCTTGGGTTGCACTTCCTAAAATCTGTTTGATATGTGCAGAACACAACCATTGATCAAAATGTGGGAGGAGGTGAAGATATTCCTGACAGGACTTCACATTCAAATGTTAGTACATGCCAAAAACAGTGCTATGAAATCAAGAAGTGTAAAAGAAAGAAAAAAGAAAGAAAATTCAACAAACTGTAAAACTCTGTTATCCAAAGTCAAATACTTCATAATTATTATACTTTATCACCATTGTGTATGCTCGGTAGTCGTGTTTACTGTCAAGGGAAACAATCCATACTTATACAATATAAAAAATGAGAAATTAATTGGTTGCTGCCCTTACCCCACCCGCGCAATTTCATCGAAAAATCAATAGACGGCATTTTTCGAAGGAAAAAAAAAATTCCCCTGAGTTATTTCCACTGCCGCTCTCGGAAAAAAACAATAACAAAATTCCATTCCTTTCAATGTTGTATTGGTCAGGATTGTGGAGCGCGTGTGTGTTGTTGTTGTTGTTGTTGGGGAAGGGGGGGGGGGGTGGGCGGGTATTGACCCCTGAGGACATTTTGAAAGATAAAATTATTTCCTGCGGGAACGTGTCTTCAGCTCCAATTCAAATCTTTTACCTTTTATAATTAGTTTGCGTGGTTGCTGAGTGTGCCACCGGTGCATATGAAGGACACTTTTTTTTTTCTGTGTGCACAGTGCACTTTCTCTCCAGTGCATCTTTTTCAGAATGAGCGAAGTTAACATCAGTTTTCTCGAAAATTTACTGTTGGTCAAATTTCAAACTTAGCTTAGGCTCAGACTTCACACAAAATCATTTGGAACAGATTATTTTTTTCCTATTCTCCAGACGGTAGTCTAATTTTAAGCTAGCTTCTTTGATCTTAGTTTTAAAAAAATAAAAAAAATATGTATATCATTAAGTACACTGAATTTTTACAAGACCATTCCCACAGTGCAAAGTGTGGGAAACACCAAATTTGTGTGTTCATCTTAAAAGTGAAAAGACATGAATGTTCTCAGCCAACAGTATTGCCCAGAAATAACTACAGTAGAAATATTTATTCGGTCTACATTATTATTTGTACAAAGTGCAAAGAACCAAACTCAAAATCAGGCTACAGGCTAACACATAAAACATTAGTATGAAATAAATAGGAGTCTGCGATATTTCAAACAAATCCAATAATAATAGTGTTTTCGAGATGGTCGATGTTGATCACGCTAAATCTGAAATTGAACACTATAGTAGTCATAGTCTCTTGTTATAGCCTCTGTGTGTTCAAGAGAGGTAAGCTTACCCGGGAAGAAAATGCGTGGTGTTTATGCAAAGGTATGAAAAATATGCAAAACTACAATGAAATAGGTTAATTCAAGAAAAAGGTTAAGTCAAATCTTGCCGACAATAGAACTGCCCATATCAGTGCCAATCAGGTAAAAAGGGTTGCCTGTTTATATTAACCCCATCTTTCTATCGTTAACAAACGCTGAGAAAGTTTGATATAAAATTGGCCACACCAATGCACGAAGAAGATTATGTCCAAATTTTTTTGGCTTTTCTCGAAATGACTCAGTTGTGATTTAACTCTGGTCCTGAACCAACCTCTTCAATTAGTATTTAATAGTTTTGTCTCGACAACTTAATTTTTCATTCTTCAGCTTTGTCTTGGTTTAACCAGTATTTCATGAGTAGCTGGATTCAGAAACCGCCCGTCTAACCGGTTCATTCGACACCTGCTGATACATTGTATTTGATTCAACTGCATTCCAGTAGGAAAATGACAATACTGATTATGGCTTTCCCTTTTTAAAAAAAATACAATTATTTATTAAAGTCTTCTAATTCTATTTTGAGTGTCTTCCGTTTTTTCATTGCTTCTTTCTCACTTATTATTAGGGAAGTCTTGCTGATGGTATAAAGTACAGGCTTTGTATGTGATAAGGAATTTAAAATACAATAATAAATGCTTCGTTTGTAATAAGAAATCTTTGTATCTTATTTTAATAAATAAAAAAATATAAAAAACAGTGTCGGCAGTATTCCAGTGGTGCAATCTGGCCCCTTTTTTTTTCACAACACTACGGTGTGAGTAACGGTTTCAAATATTAGAAAATATTAAATGTGAAAATAATAATCGACCTAGACTCTTTTGTATATTAAATTTACTCAAGCTCTAGGTGTAATGTCAAACATGTTGTTATGAGGTGATGAAATTCAGTGATTTTTTTTTTCTTTTTATATTTTGTATAGGCTACGTCTTTAATCCCATTTGGGAAATTTGCCATAATGTCATTGCAGCCCAGTTATAACTGGAGCAGACATGTCGTGGCCATAGTGCAGCACCGGTCGGCTTTTAATTTTCAAGGGGGAAGGGAATAGATCGATACTTTTTCTTGTTGTTATTAAATTGGCCCGGGTACCGGCCTGTTCAGCCTGCTCTTCTCGATTTCCAGTTGCCAATATATCTTTAACGTGCGGAACTTGCACATGGGCCCTCCGCATTTTTCGTCCTTATTCGAGATCACCAGGTGTTCGATCCTACCTACCATAGGACCAGGGACTGGAAAGTATGAGAAAAATCCCAAAATTCCAAAATGCCTGCACCGACCGGGATTTGAACCCCGCACGTTTGGTATGACAGGCGAGCACCATGCCTCTAGACCCCCGCGTCCCCCCCCCCCCCCCAAAAAAAAAGTTGGGGTCTGAAGAGGCGATCACCTGAACAAGGCTGAGAGCCACTAGCGTAGAGTTTTATGAGAAGCCTTCTAGACGAGAGAGAGAGAGAAAGAGAGAGAGAGAGAGAGAGAGAGAGAAGGAGGTAGAGAAGGCGAAAACATATTTCTCCTGGGTTAAGCCGGGTTTTCACACAATTTAAAAAAAAATGTTTTTATGTGCTATAAATCCATGACTGGTTTTTTTCCCATTCTTTCCCAATGCCTGTGCATGGGAGACTGTAATCTATAAGACGCCCATTCAGTTTTGCGCAATTACTGTGTTTAGAAGTGGGTGCTATCCCAAACAGCCAAACTGCACACAAATAACAGTCCAACAAAACATACCAACATGCCATGTTTTTCAGCATTTAGTTGTTACACAGCCATAAAATTTTAATAGTGTTCTGTTTAATTAATGCTTGCCTAGGAAAGTCAAGTTTCCTTCAGCTTTGGATTTAACCGTGTCAGATAAGGTCACCTTGAAGATGAAGGAGAGAAAAGGAGACAACAGGAAATAAAGGATAAGACCCCGGGGGGTTGGGGGGGGGGGGAGAAATAAAAAAAATGAGGACATGGAAGACGATGAGAAATTACAGTGGAATAAGAAAAGCACAAATGCCAATGTTTTTACTGGTGTTATTTCTTGGTTTGTTTATTACTGTCTTCAAAAGAGACATCATGTTCAATAAATCACAAAATACTTTCCTGACAAATGACAAAATCCTCTCATAAACAGTTAAACAAACATAACAAAGTGCAACAATAGAGGATAAGATAATACATATAGATGGGGTTATTAAAGATAATAACAATGAGTTGTTCCCACTTGACGTGACACAAGTTGCTCCTGGCACGTTTTTTTTACCCCAAAATATGTAGTGTGCAAAGTAAAATTTAACAAAAAATCAGAAACAAAACATAGGCCCAGGCCTAATTACTATGATATTGCCTAATGTTGCAGATAAAAATTTAGTAACCATCCAAGCATAATATTTCTACTGCAATGATAGTTTCTATGATTTGTGGTATATTGAAGCAAAATAATATCTTACCACTTTATCTCATGATCTGCTAGACTTATATTTTCAAAAACAAAAAAAAAAAGTTTTCAAAATAGGAGAGTTACTTGAATTCATCAGGACACAAACAACTCGCCTGTCCTAGGCTTTTTGTTGTTTATTTCCTTTTTAAATAGCATTTTTTAACAAAAGGAAGGGGAGCATTTTTTGAACAACTCAAATTTGTTGATGTGAATGAAAATAATGAGCAATTCAAACAAGTACAGGTGATGTCAGGCTGTGAGACAGGGTGTAAATGCGTGTGACAGTTCAGAAGTTAGGGCTCTCTTTGATCACATGCAATCCAGCTGACGTCAAGGGTGGCTGGTAGAAGACCGCCCAGTGTGACAGTTATGTTGAAGCCGGTCTCAGTGATAGCCGTGGGTTCCACCGTGCAGTTTTTGCTGTCCTGGAAGATGACCCAATTTGATTTAGTTAAAGGTAAACATATAGATAGATAGATAGATAGATAGATAGATAGATAGATAGATAGATAGATAGATAGATAGATAGATAGATAGATAGATAGACAGAGAGATAGATAGATAGATAGATAGATAGATAGATAGATAGATAGATAGATAGATAGATAGATAGATAGATAGATAGATAGATAGATAGATAGATAGATAGATAGATAAATATTTAGATAGATGGATAGATAGGTAGATAGGTAGATAGATTGCTAGATAGATAGACAGGCAGGTAGACAGACAGGCAAAAGACAGACAGACAGACAAACGGATAGCTAGGTAATTATATAGATGTACAACTAGATGGATAGATAGATAGATAGATAGATAGATAGATAGATAGATAGATAGATAGATAGATAGATAGATAGATAGATAGATAGATAGATAGATAGATAGATAGATAGATAGATAGATAGATAGATAGATAGATAGATAGATAAATATTTAGATAGATGGATAGATAGGTAGATAGGTAGATAGATTGCTAGATAGATAGACAGGCAGGTAGACAGACAGGCAAAAGACAGACAGACAGACAAACCGATAGCTAGATAATTATATAGATGTACAACTAGATGGATAGATAGAGAGATAGATAGATAGATAGATAGATAGATAGATAGATAGATAGATAGATAGATAGATAGATAGATAGATAGATAGATAGTTAGATAGATAGATAGATAGATAGATAGATAGATAGATAGATAGATAGATAGATAGATAGATAGATAGATAGATAGATAGATAGATAGATAGATAGATAGATAGATAGGTGGATGGAGAGGTGGATAGGTCGGTGAACAGATAGGTAGGTAGGCAGGTAAATTTTATTGGTTATAATAATTTTAAACTCACCGCTACAAAAAGTCCAGTAAGAAAAGCAGCAACAGATGGTGGTTTGTGGAATGGAGTATCGAATGTCACAGGGAGGTCGATAACGGTCAGTTCTCCACTTGTGACAAACCTGGATAGAGAGAAGGTAAGAGGTGGGAGGGAGGGGAGTAATATTGTTGGTTGATTTTTATCCAATTCTGATTCAAGCAAATATAGCCGTCAATTAAGACCATCTATATAGAAAGATATATAGATAGATGGATAGATAGATAGATAGATAGATAGATAGATAGATAGATAGATAGATAGATAGATAGATAGATAGATAGATAGATAGATAGATAGATAGATAGATAGATAGATAGATAGATAGATAGATAGATAGATAGATAGATAGATAGATAGATAGATAGATAGATAGATAGATAGATAGTGAATGTTTGGGTGGCCTTTGAATGCAGAGACAAGAGAATTTTCAATTGGAGAGAGAGCCCGAGAGAGAGAGAGAGAGAAAGAGACAGACAGACAGACAGACTGACAGTCAGAAATATGAGCGACAGGTCGACAGACAGATTGACAGCTGAAGTAGAAGGACAGACGAACAGATAGAGGGAGAGATAGATAGATAGATAGATAGAGAGAGAGAGAGAGAGAGAGAGAGAGAGAGAGAGAGAGAGAGAGTGTCAACTCACGTAAAAATGCATTCAAGGAAACCCAAGGCGTCGGTGGCTATGGTAGTAGGATCACAGATCTCAGCAAAGTATTGGCCATTCTGACATCCCCGCCTCTCTGCCTTCTGTAGTCGTTGGTTCAGAAAGAAAAAACCTGTGGGGGTGGGGGGTTAGACAATGTTATGCACAGAGTAGGCCGTTGTTTATGTTCTACATCTGTTAGTCTATTCCCTGTGTCTGTCTGTCTGTTTATCTATCTATCTATCTATCTATCTATCTATCTATCTATCTATCTATCTATCTATCTATCTGCCCATCTATCTATCCATCTATCTATCTCTATCTATCTATCTATCTATCTATCTATCTATCTATCTATCGATCTATCTATCTATCTATCTATCTATCTATCTATCTATCTATCTATCTATCTATCTATCTATCTATCTATCTATCTATCTATCTATCTATCTATCTATCTATCTATCTATCTATGACCTACCACAATATCTTTAGACGAAAATGTACAACAGCCGATGAAGAAAAAAAAAAAAGTATCGACAAGCAGAGTCTTGCTATCTAGTCCATACATTCCGAAATAAATCCTATTACTAAAATAAATTCTCCGTTACTCACTTGGACCGTAACCCGGGAAAAGGCTGCCGAAAAGGCCTTCAACGCCTGTGAGGGAGGACATACCCAGGGCAGCGAGACACAGAAGTGGCAGGAAAGTCTTCATGATTCTGATTGTTTTGGCTGGACTATCACTAGCACCCAAATGTGAAATAAATAAAGAAAACAATAACAACAACACATTATTCTATCCGTTGTTTTAACGTACGCTGCGGTTAAACGACGACACGTTTCATTCAACAGCTGATATCTCCTGTGTTAAATATACTGTGAAATTACTGTCAAAATTGAGCAAAAAGAAAAATGTCTTGGCTTTTTGCCCGATTTTGACATTGCTTATAGCCTTGCTGCGATTTCACAGCTTTTTCTGGCTGGTTTTTAAAGTTTGTGAAAATACTATTCACAAAAAGGCTGTGAAGTAATAGTAAAGATATGGTTGGTTCCTTACTTGTCTTCAATACTCTGTGTGTCCATTTTATTGAGTATGATTAGAAAACTTTCAGAGGAAAGTGACTAATTTCGGTTACTTTTCATAAACCATCTCCCCCCCCCCCTCCAGTCCCCCCACCCTTAAAAAATACCCCCCCCCCCCAACCGCACGCACACAACTAGACCCAAAAACACACACAAGAGCGTCCACTTTCAAATAACGTCTGAAATGTCTCACTAAATTTGTTAATTTTATTCCCGTAAGGGTAAGGGGCCATCACTGTGTAAGTAGTAAGATCACGTCATGTAGAAATAGGCTACAATCTTGCCAAGATGATCTACACATAGCACAAAAGGTTGCAATTGAAAAAAAAAAACAGAAAAAGACCCAGCTTGCAAAACTGTTGTGTCCGGATGGCTAGTAGACCGACAAATCATATCTTCCTTTCTGTTGTTTTATTTCTTTTTGATTTTTTCTTAATTGCGTAAGCATTTCCGTCATTCATTTTATTATTATTATTATCATTTTGAAATAGTTGTAGCTTGAAAAGAACACGTTCTTGGCAAAAATAAAGTGTCACATACAATTATCGTTTTCTTTTGTTTTTTTAATCGAGAATCATTGTGAGAGACTTCACCACCTCTAGGTTTTGAACTAATTCAAAAGACAACTAAACTGTAAATGGACAATTAATTTATCTCACAAAGAGACGAAAGACCTGGACCTGATCGAATGATTATGTTATGTTATAAAACACAATTATTCTGAATTTGAAAAAAAAGAAAAAAAGTGTTCGCAGCTTTCATCTTATATACATGTACAATTGGAGCAAACGAAACAAAACAAAACAAAAAAGTAGGAACTGAATGCGAGGTAGTAAATGAAAAAGAAGTGAACGCCTGGTGTGTGATGTTTTTCATACCCGGTATTTCATGTGTGATGTTACGATTGATCGCTGAAGTTTGATCCACGGGCTTTCTGCTTTACGTTTTGAATCAAGAACGTTGATTCATAGAAACTGTTCTAAGTTTGATCAAATCTACACAAGATGCGATGGTAAGGAAGCAATGTTACTTACCGTCTTAGGAGATGATCAAATGTTGTAGCTGTCGACTGGGACTTGGATTTCAGACTTTGGTGCTCATCTGTGCCGATGGCGTTTCTTATATAGGCAACTCGTCTCTCCCACTAACGCAGCTCTCTGAAAATGGATTATTTTAGGAATTTCTAAAAATGCGTGGCTTAGCTCACTAATTAAATTATGCTAATATGTGTGTGCTTTATGTGCATGATTTGTGCTATTTTTAATTTCAATTTAACTCGAATCTGAAATTAACCCGAGTTTTTAATGGCCCGGTAATTGATCCCGGCATTCATTTGGCCCCTCCACATCCTGTTTGAACGATTAACCATACTTAAGCGAACTGATACCATACTATTTATGGTAGAATTAAATATAGAAGCTTTAAAAGATACATTTTTGGCACTTTGAAGGCAAATCAAAAAGTCTTTAACAGCAAAAAGACGTTAACATCTGCATTAAAAGACATATGGCATTAAATACGTCAATCCACGTGCCTTCACCCCGACCAGCCCCTCCTTAAGTGTTATCAAGTGGGAATTTGTTAAAATATTAAAATGTTCTAATTCTGCCAATATCCGCAAACCTGCAGTAACTACTAAACAAGATAATTGAGTATTTACAGCACTGGCAAAACAAAAGAAAAGGGGGCGGGTGGAGCCAGGGAGGGAGGGGGGGGAGGAGATGACTGGGACCAAATTGTATATCTCCCTAAATGTCATGCCCTTGATTATTTGACACTCCGTTTTCAGCCATTTTCAATTTGTCTTTATTTGCCTTGTTGCATTGGCGGGACCGAGGTAGTCTTGACAGTACTGGTGGTCACCATGTAGGGGAGGATTGTATTGCGGCTGGTGTGGGTGCCAAACTGGTGGCTGGTCATCTAATTATTATGCATCACAATAAAACACTACTCACTGTCCATAACACTGCAGTGTGGCCGGTCAGTGGGGTTTTACTGTGATGGGTAATGATTAGACGGCGAGCCACTAGTCTGGGACCTACGACAGCCTTGGTCAGGCTTAAGTCTTAACCAGACGCTGGGCCTTATCATACAGGGGAATCACGACAATAATCATTATAAACTGGGTTGTCTTTCCATTTAACTTCAGGACGGAAAGATAACTCAATGAGTATATTTGTTTCTTTCTCCAGTCAATGATAGTCATGTGAATTTAGCTGGATCTCTGACCGTGGCGTGTGATGCAAAGACGACTGTAAAGGCGACTCCACGGCTGATTACACCAGTCAAGTTGACTCTGCTGGCGAGCTAGATCAATCCTTAGCATAGGCGGCGCACATCGGCCGACAAGTTGAATAGTGACGTCACGACATTTGGTTTAAAAGAGATCGAGTGCACCGGCTACACGGTAGTTCCTCACTGAAAACTACTGACGTTGTTAAAGTAGATTTTCTCAAACCCAGTTTATGTTACGTTCCACTTAGTTCAATTATTTTGGATGTTAAATATGAAATTAAATCAGGCAATTGGTGTATACTTAAAATGTAATGAAGAACCGAAATCTGTAGCTGACGGAGCAGTAAAGAACTCACAGAAGTGCATTTTCAGTATTGAAAGAGTTAAAACTAAAAGTCGTGAAGTCATATCCAAATGACTTTCGATCGGAATCGGCAGGTGTGCGTGTAGGCTTAGTTTAAATAGTGTATTATCATTTTGGCAGAATACCTTCTGAAACTTTTAGCTTTCTATCTGTAAGTCGATAAGAAAGACATACAAAGGGAATGTGAAGACGGGTGTATAGGCAGACTGATACAGCCAGTGAAAAACATTACAGCAAAGTTGAGTTAATCACTGTACTAATATCAGAGAGTGACTGCCCCAAAATGGACTTTTTCATTATCTGCCACCATGGTGCACCCTTACTGGTCTGAACGTTTGACTCAGGTGGATGAAACCACGCAACTTCACAGAAGGGTCAATAAGGATACGTGATAATTCTGTACATAGAGTGAATGGAAATTTTACAAGCAAGACAGTGTTGCCATCAATATTTGCTGTTTGGGCATAGAGAGATGAATGTGTCTATAAAGCCTCAATACCCAGCCCTGATAATGTTTGATTCCGTTGTTGCCTAACCAAGGATATTCCACCACAGAATAGCTATTCCCTTTTATCTGATTCAAATAATTTATGTTGTTTCTTAAATGCTGTCGTTTATTTATGTAAGACCATCTCCATTTCCTTCTTCATTTTTAAAGGGTTTTATTATAATTACATACTAGATGAAATGATCTGTTCGGAGGACACACATTTATTACTACAAGCATCAAAATCCTCAACATAATTGTCAAGACCAGATTTAATTCATAAGAGTAAATTTTTGCGAGAGCAGTAAGTAATTTTTAGAAACGTAATTATTGTACGAGCCAGCATAACTTGGCCTTGAGCTGGTCTCGTAAACAATGTGTTTTGAACAGTTTTTTCCCTGATAGATAGACAGAAGGTGGGGAAGGATAGAGGGACAGCGTAGGTGTGCATGACTGAGCACTTGTTGTATCTCGTGTTTTGAACTAGGGGTAGTAAAGAGGGAAGGGGTGAGTAGGAATTAAATGTTATTGAGACGTCTGTTGACGTACAGAAAAACCGTGATCCAGAGTAAAAGCTCGGGGTTTTGAACATGTTAAGAATTTATTGCTATAAAATTTATATTATATTGTATTGAAGTAATTCGACCTTTGATGTCGACCCAAGGTCGTTGCGTAGGGCTGTTACTTAAAATAACTCAGTTCGGCAGCTGAGCTAGAAGTGGTTGCACCAATCACAATCCAGGAGTTAGACGGTAAGCTGCAGATGCAGTCCAGTATTTAAGGCCATACAGAACTTAGTTCTGGGCCACATGTAGAAAATCCATTTACGAGGTGGACGGCGATAGTCCTCAGCCAGATGAGGGACATGGAGACGCAGTTGAGCAGTCCATTGTGAGGGGCCTGATTTAAAGCTCCAGAGCCTAAGCTACTTGGTTTGATATAAACCCACAGCGTTTACATCCAGCGCTCTCACTCCCAGTGAGAGCCGCATGGTGAGAGTCTATACTAATTTGTAATGATGAAAGTGAACCGTTCTACTTACTTTTGAAGACAGTTTCAGAGCTACCGCCAGACAACGCATGGTTGTACAAGCATTCTCCATGGCGTGTCTAGAGGAAATGTCCACATCATAACATGTCTCATTGAATTAATAGAATTTAAACTGTTAAATCTGTCGCCACGTGCGCGGATTCTATTTGCCATATAACTCATATGACCTGCAAGTAGTTAGATTGAATTCGTTAGTCTTTATAAAAGCTGTAGTTCCATTAGTTAGATTCAGTTGCCTTTGAATTGATATATATATTTATAATTATATTTGTTACATTAATTCCTGTAATTAAACTGCTCTACAGTTCTGCTAAAATTGAAAGCAATTGATTTATTTAGTTTCTAGAGTGCAAGTATTTATTTTTGTGTGTTCGTCGATTGTGGGAGCGGACCTCGAAAGAGTGTCAGTCGAAATATCCCCATGTAACCCACATCGCGACACTGGAGGGGACACCCGGGTCATTGTTTAGTTTATAGGTTATTTAGATTGGAGTATAATATCGGTTATCTCTTTGATTAACTTTTGTTTTTTTTCAGTTTCAGTGCTCACGTGGTCTTCACGTTGAGCTACTTTAATTACTTCATTGTATTTAGTTTTGTATACTGCTTTCTTTCATTATTTGTTCCACATATTTCCGGCTCTCCCATTGACCCGAGGATCGAGGCCAAGGAGACTTCAACATAACTGAACGGTGAAAGACAAAAAAGACTGACTGTGGTGTACGCAAAGGCTAAAGGAATCTCCACCAGTTCCTTGAGTTAAGTGATTCCATCCTTAATATCGTCTGCGTTAAGGAGTTGAGTGTTCCTCCTTCTGTTTTACAGGCTCATTTTACTTTTTCTCTGTGTTTAGGAACCCACGGGCGGTGGCGAGGGCGTTCTTACGTGTGCGTGTCCTCTGTGCCAAAGTGGTGGCTTGGTCGCCGATTTTGCCGTTTCGACGACAACGTCTGCGGTCTCGCAACAACCAGTGGTGATTAAAACAGTGAGGATTCGCATTCGTGAGAATAGACTTTGATAGGGATCTGTACATTTTGTTTAGATTGTAGCGTTTCTATCTTCCTCGTTGTTTTAGGAAGACGTCTCTCTTGTCCTCTTCTTAATCCTATCTGTAAATATGTTCAGACTGTAGAGTTTGTTATTGTCCGTCTTTTCTTGTTAGTCTAGCGTCGAGTTTCGTGTTTTTTTTTTTTATTACACCTTACGTACATTGTAATTATACATTCCTTTTCTTAAATATATTGCCTGTGTGAATCATGCGTCAATGTTGACGCATTGATTATATTCTCTGGTTGTTGTGACGAGTAAGGCTCATAGGCCGGAAGTTAAATATATTGTTGGGAATAGAGATTCCCCATTCAAGCGCAGTTGTGCACCTGCCTTGAATCTTCAGTAACTAAGTACTGAAATAGTAGTTCTTAAAAAGAACTTCAGGTAATAGAATTTACCTCGGAATTTAAAATATACGATAGCTATATAAAGATAGCTGTAATTTTAATCAACGAAATAAAATTGTCGTTGATTTATACGTCATAAACATTAGTTACGCAGTGATAACAGTAAGGACACTGCAAGTTGTATAACGAAGGAACAGTGTTGGTAATTCGTCGTTCTTAGTAGCGGCCACCCGACGAGGTCAATTGGCCTCAGGGATAATTGATAACTTCAGGTTAATAATTAAGATTGTTATTTTAATCGGATAATCGTAAAGAATACAGTGCTAACATAGTTCACTGTACGCAGGTTATCGCGTGAAGGATCCGGATACCTGACCTTTATCAATACTAGATCTCATATAGAGACTTATTCGGAGTCTTAACCATAATGACTGATTACTCTGCCTATATTAACGCGGCGAAGCTGTTGGGCGTCCCCGATGATCAGCTACCCGCTTGGTGCGAAAGGAAACAAAAGGAAGACCAAGAGCTGGCTCGAGAGGAGCGCGCCGCAGAACGAGCCGAGAAGGCCGAGGAACGCGAACGAGAAAGAGAAAAAGAACGACACGAAAGAGAAAAAGAAGAACGAGAAAGAGAAAAAGAAGAACGAGAAAGAGAAAAAGAAGAACGAAAAAGAGCTGAGAACGCGGCTCAAAGAGAGCATGAAATTTTTCTAAAGAAACTAGAATTGCAGGCCATCCAGCCCACCGCGGCTCCGCTAGCATCCGCGAATAACGTTAAAACTAAGCCGAAGCTACCGACCTACAATGATAAGATCGACCACATCGATTCTTACATCCATCGCTTTGAGCTCCACGCTGTAGCCGCCGGTTGGGACCGCACGGAATGGACTTCGTGCCTTGCAAATTTATTGACTGGTCGTGCGCTTGAGGTATTTCATGGCCTCAATATTGAAGATTCTAAAAACTATGATGTCCTTAAAAAGGCTCTTCTCAAAAGATTTCAACATACAGAGGACGGGTTTCACCAACGATTCCGGACGTGTAAACCGGACTCATCCGAAAACTTCTCTACGTACGTTGATCGATTAAAGCACTACCTCGACCGCTGGATTCAGTTAGCCGGCATCGCTGACGGTAGCTTTCAAGGGCTGTACGAGCTAATATTAAAGGACCAAATTTATAACGCGTGTCACCCTGATCTGGTGTCCCACCTTAAAGAGTGGGCACCGAAAACATTAATAGAAACCACGTCGTTGGCGGAGCAGTACGCTTCTGCCCATCCCAATCGTTCGCTGGCGAAACCAAAAACAAGCGAACCCTTTTATGCCGGAGTCAGTGGTGCTCCACCTGCGGGAAGTAGAAATTCCCGTCCTACTAATCGCCAGACACCGTCTCCGAGGGCATACTCCCAACCGCCACCGAATCGATCGCGCGGTTTTCCGCGACGTGCTGGACCACCCACTGGACCACAAGCGCAAAATTTTTCTGGTCCACCGCGTCGGGATAATTGCAAGGGCTTCCAGTATCAAGGCCCACCATGCCCACCTCCTTGGGCATATTTTACTACTCCATATAACGCGCCTCCAATGCCACCCCAACGTAACGTGAATATTATCAGGTGCTATCGGTGCAATAGACCTGGGCATATATCAAAGGATTGTAAAGTAAAATTCGAGGCTGCGAATGCTTGCACTGTCGTAGTTCCGGCTGCACAGAATGTCAGCCCCGTCGAACTCACGTCGCCCATGACGGGCGCCGTCCCGGTGATGTCGGCCCTTCATCAGCACGGGTCATTGACATTATATAAAGGTCATGTAAATGCCATACCCGCGTCCGTGTTACGGGATACAGGATGCACCACCATAGGTGTCCGGGAGTCTTTGGTTCGACCGACCCAACTTATTGAACAAGAGGCAACATGTATTACTTTTGGGGGCTCCGTCGAGCGTTTCCGACTCGCGGAGGTCTACGTCGCCACGCCATTTATTACCGGTGTCGTAACGGCGTGTGTTTTACCGAATCCGGTTGCCGATTTAATAATTGGTAACTTACCACAGGTGAACGATACACCTGACGGCGACTTGAACATCTGGACAGAAGAAGTTGCGTGTGTAATCACCCGACAACAGTCAAAGCGTCCACCGGATAGTAATTTAGCGACCCCCGTTTTTGATTTCAATGTCACGCCTTCCATTTTTTACAGAGAACAACAAAACGACTCTTCACTTCAACCGCTGTTCGCGAGGGTTCAACCTCAGAATGGAAATGCCTCTCCATTCCTTATTAAGAATAAATTACTTTATAGGAATTTCAGAAATAAACGCGACGCCGTCGAACAGCTGGTAGTTCCTAAGTCGTTCCGTCGTGATATTTTGCGTCTCGCGCACACTTCCTTTTCAGGCCACCAAGGTTCAGCCAGAACCAAGTCACGAATATTGGCACATTTTTTTTGGCCTGGAGTATACGCGGACGTCAACCGTTTTGTGGCGCGCTGCGATGGGTGTCAAAAACGTACACCCAAAGGTAAGGCATCGCGCGCGCCCCTACAGGAAATGCCTCCAGTCTCAATCCCATTTCAGCGGGTCGCGATTGACTTGGTGGGCCCTCTTACTAAATCAGATAGGGGCCACCGTTTTATTCTTTCGGTCATCGACTACGCGACGCGCTGGCCTGAGGCTATTCCCTTGAAAGACATTACGGCTGACCATATCGCTGAAGCGCTTATGACTATTTTCTCGCGAGTCGGATTTCCCGGCGAGATTCTTTCCGACAGAGGTCCACAATTCACCTCTGAACTATACAAAAAGGTGCTGGAGTTAACGGGCATTAGGCAGAAATTAACGTCCCCCTATCATCCGCAATCAAACGGTTGTTGCGAGCGGTGGAACGCGAGCATGAAGGCAATGTTAGCCCGCGTATCTGCCGATAGACCAGGAGACTGGGACCGTCAGCTCCCCGCTATTCTTTTCGCCTATAGGGAACTCCCGCACGCGTCCACGGGTTTCTCCCCATTTGAACTATTATACGGACGTAAACCACGTGGCCCGATGGCCATTCTTAGTCAATTGTTCACCGGTTCGGAAACCGATGATTATGATACGCGCTCCGCGTATCAATATGTTGTCGATCTCCGACAACGAATTATTAATGCATGCAAAACCGCTCTGCAATTTGCATGCGCTAGAGCGAGTTCTTCAAAATTTTATCGCGATCAGGGCGCCCAAATGCGCGCCTTGTCCGTCGGAGATCTGACACTTGTACTTTTGCCTCAAACGCAAAATAAACTCCTTCTAACGTGGAAGGGACCATATAGAGTCCAAAAGAGACTCTCCAGAGTCAATTACTTGATAGACATCCGCGGGCAGCAAAAAGTATTCCATATTAATATGCTCAAAAAGTACCTGCCTAGCGATGATCGTCGTCGAGGCGACTCCGTTCATGTCATCGCAAGGGCCAACGCGGCTTTAGTTACTGTCGACGACGAGGACCCGTTAAGTATCGACAGATCCTTGCCCATATTACAAGCCTCCGAGAGCATCAGTGATATTAATATCAGTGATGAGCTTACGCCGTCTCAAAAACAGGACCTTACGGACCTGCTCCAAGAATTTGCGACAGTGTTCACTGACCTGCCCGGTTCTACGTCTTTAGTCCAACATGTAATACGACTTCAGACAGACGTACCAGTGTTTGTTAAACCGTACCCGCGCCCGCTGCACGCTCACGAAACGATAATTACAGAAGTACGTGCCATGCTACGGCTAGGCGTCATAGAGCGATCAACAAGTCCGTATTGCTCGCCGATTGTCTTGGTCAAGAAGAAAGACGATACCGTGCGCTTCTGCATTGACTATAGAAAGCTCAATGCTATTACCATCTATGATGCGGAACCCATTCCCAATCAGGAGGACCTTTTCGCGCGGTTATCTAAGGCCACTATCTTCTCTAAAATAGACTTATCCAAAGGATATTGGCAGATTCCTCTCGAAGAGGATAGTAAACAGTATACAGCCTTTCAAACCCCTTTGGGTTTAATGCAATGGAAATATATGCCTTTTGGACTGGTTACTGCACCAGCAACTTTCGCGCGCATGATGAACATCTTATTAAATGAACTGCGCTGCGTGTTATCCTACTTCGATGATATATGTATTTTTCAGACCGATTGGGCTGGCCACTTGATGGCCCTTCGTGAAGTCTTTGCCACTCTTCGCCGAGCTGGCCTTACCGCGAGGCCCAGTAAGGTCTTCTTGGGCTATTCCCACATAAACTTCTTGGGTCATACCATAACCCGCGGGGTTCAGACTCCAGACAATCGCAAAATATCCACTATTTTGAAACTTCAACCCCCTAAAACTAAAAAACAAGTCCGTAGCTTGTTGGGACTTTTGAATTACTACAGGAAGTTCATACCAAACTTTTCTTCCCTTTCAGCCCCGTTATCTGATCTAACGAGGAAGAATTTTCCAAATAAAGTCGTCTGGACGCCTCAGTGCGCTGATGCCCTTCAGACTATTCAGAATTTATTTTCTACTTTCCCCCTGCTTGTTTTACCAGATATTCGCCAGACCTTCGTCGTCCGTACAGATGCGTCGGATAAAGGTATCGGCGCCGTGTTGCTCCAAGAGCATGAAGGTTCCTTACGTCCGTGCTTTTACGCAAGCCGGAAGCTACTTGATAGAGAGACTCGATATGCGATTATCGAACGTGAGTGTCTCGCGATTGTTTACGCGGTCGATGCATTTTCTCGATACTTATTAATGTCCGAATTTATAATTGAAACGGATCATCGTCCATTACTATTCCTCAAGTCGAACAGAGCGAGAAATGCGCGACTTACCCGATGGAGCCTTGCGCTCCAGGAATACAAATTTATCATTAGAGCTATACCTGGGAATGATAATCTACAAGCCGATGTGTTGTCCCGGTTAATTTAGTATCATTATATAGTCTGTAAACATTGAGGTTGAGCATTTTTCACCTTATTCGGAGACCGTGGATGGTTTCACATTATTTGTCCTACAAGTTATGGGCATACTTTCTCAAAATTTATGTGATTCCTTTATCCACTAGCGTCCATTCTGACCAAGACCTGAGTTCCAGACAACCTTGACGCCTTTGTCTGCGGGTCAATGAGATGAGGAAATGGCAAACCAAGGGACCAGACCTACTGCTGCCAGGATACCATTACGTTAGATTAACCATTGTTTGTACATGTTATATATGTCATAATTACGCTCAGTGAAGCTATGAGCTAGATGCTCAATATTTTAAGTCTTTACAGTATGTCTTTGTGAAATAGGTTATCACTTTAATTGTAACGATATTGTTACATTACATATATTACACTATACACAATTACCACAGATATTATAGAACGTGGCATATGTCCTTCAGAATGCACGTTCTCAACAATTTTTTTCATGACTTTCAGTTAACGCTATAGTTTTTCCATATGGCTTCCAAATGTATTCTGACTTAATGACTTTAGTACACATTGTGTCGTTCAAACCCTAAGTTTTCACTGGGGTGGGGGATGTGTCAAGACCAGATTTAATTCATAAGAGTAAATTTTTGCGAGAGCAGTAAGTAATTTTTAGAAACGTAATTATTGTACGAGCCAGCATAACTTGGCCTTGAGCTGGTCTCGTAAACAATGTGTTTTGAACAGTTTTTTCCCTGATAGATAGACAGAAGGTGGGGAAGGATAGAGGGACAGCGTAGGTGTGCATGACTGAGCACTTGTTGTATCTCGTGTTTTGAACTAGGGGTAGTAAAGAGGGAAGGGGTGAGTAGGAATTAAATGTTATTGAGACGTCTGTTGACGTACAGAAAAACCGTGATCCAGAGTAAAAGCTCGGGGTTTTGAACATGTTAAGAATTTATTGCTATAAAATTTATATTATATTGTATTGAAGTAATTCGACCTTTGATGTCGACCCAAGGTCGTTGCGTAGGGCTGTTACTTAAAATAACTCAGTTCGGCAGCTGAGCTAGAAGTGGTTGCACCAATCACAATCCAGGAGTTAGACGGTAAGCTGCAGATGCAGTCCAGTATTTAAGGCCATACAGAACTTAGTTCTGGGCCACATGTAGAAAATCCATTTACGAGGTGGACGGCGATAGTCCTCAGCCAGATGAGGGACATGGAGACGCAGTTGAGCAGTCCATTGTGAGGGGCCTGATTTAAAGCTCCAGAGCCTAAGCTACTTGGTTTGATATAAACCCACAGCGTTTACATCCAGCGCTCTCACTCCCAGTGAGAGCCGCATGGTGAGAGTCTATACTAATTTGTAATGATGAAAGTGAACCGTTCTACTTACTTTTGAAGACAGTTTCAGAGCTACCGCCAGACAACGCATGGTTGTACAAGCATTCTCCATGGCGTGTCTAGAGGAAATGTCCACATCATAACATGTCTCATTGAATTAATAGAATTTAAACTGTTAAATCTGTCGCCACGTGCGCGGATTCTATTTGCCATATAACTCATATGACCTGCAAGTAGTTAGATTGAATTCGTTAGTCTTTATAAAAGCTGTAGTTCCATTAGTTAGATTCAGTTGCCTTTGAATTGATATATATATTTATAATTATATTTGTTACATTAATTCCTGTAATTAAACTGCTCTACAGTTCTGCTAAAATTGAAAGCAATTGATTTATTTAGTTTCTAGAGTGCAAGTATTTATTTTTGTGTGTTCGTCGATTGTGGGAGCGGACCTCGAAAGAGTGTCAGTCGAAATATCCCCATGTAACCCACATCGCGACAATAATCTTACCAAAGAAAAACTTTGGAAAGAGACTACAGAATGAGCTAATGAATGTCTTCTCCATGTGTTTATCTTTTGTGTGTGTGTGTGGGGGGGGGGGATATCTATAGTTTCGGTGATTCTACGTCCATAATGGGACATCGTTAGATATTTGATTCATTGTAACGTTTCTGTATTGTTTCTTGCAGGGAGCTTGTAACATACCACCTTTTGTTGTTGTTGTTGTTGTTCCAATCCTGTTGCGACATCACATGTTTTCTGTGGTTTTTGAAATAATAATGGGACATGTTAACTTGGCTGTTGGTCAACATTTGTTGTAATCTGTAACATTAAAGATGATTATGTAGCCACTTGTGGGCATACGTACATTACTGTATCTGACTGATGAACGAGACAATAAATTTACTGCTATAGCCGATGAGGATTTCATCCAACCTTTTCTCCACTGTATGAAAGCCGTTGATCTCTCACTTTAGAGACCTAAAAGATGCTTTTTGTTTTTTTGCAACTTTAGCATTTTTTGCACCGTCGGTATGGAACTGGAATTGTCAATGTGAATAGAAATAATCTAGCACTTTTTAAATTTTATTAATATTCTTTTTTAACTTGAGCAGTTTCCCTAGAGAAGATTTCCTCATGGACGAAAAGTGGAAAACACTTGTTAGAAGGCATGGTGAACAGACTCGATCTCCTTCAGAATGCAAAAGGGCAATATTTATGGATTTGCTGCCATAAATGTGAGAATCTAAACCCAGACAACAATATAGCAGCCTCTAAACAAAGGGACAAGAAGAAGGCAGCACTTAATAATTGTGCTTTTTGTCTTTCATTTCACGTGTATATCTTTGTGGGCCACCAATGTGTGAGTCAGCACTAATTGGCAGGGTGTTTGTTCTTGTAACTTCTTGATGTGGAAACTCGGGGAAGTGAAAGAGAGAGAGAGGGAGAGAGAGAGAGAGAGAGAGAGAGGAGGAGGAGGAGGAGAGAGAGAGAAAGAGAGGAAGAGAAAGAGAGAGAGAGAGAGAGAGAGAGAGAGATATTGAGAGAGAAGGGGGTGGGTTGAGAGTTGAGAAAGAAGGGAAGGTGAACATGATGAGAAAGATTGAAGAAAGGGAAGAGAAGAGTGAGAGAAAGTCCGTCAAACCTGACTACATTACTATGTATAAACAATGGAGAAATCGCTACAGCTTCGTTTAAATGTCGTTTTCATTGAAATGATTTGGTGTAAAGTATATGTACAGAGACTGAACAGAATATTTGTTTTCTTCTAAAGGTGACTGTCTTTTCACTCAATACAGAAGATCTGTATGAATTAGACTTATTGGTGAAAAATGAACTTTAATTGTTCTTCAGGTACTTCCTTGTGTGGCTTCTGCAAGAGCTGAAACTTAGTATGGTCTTGAGAGATTAGATGTTCTGTTTTGGTTATATTACTTCGCAAAACTTAGTTACTTTCATAATTTAGTTTTAAAGTTTTAGGTGATGAATGTTATACTTCCTTGCATCATCGTACTTTCATAAGGTGTCCAACGTGTCATCTTGCAGATAATATTGATTTTCTTGGCCTGATTAAAGGACGGTATGCTCAACCCTTTTTGTATTATAATATTTGCCACTTAAATGTTTAAAATAACGTCCCAAGTTAGGTAAATTTTGAATATATTCAGTGATCAAAATCATTAAAGCAGAACCCCCGAGTGACGATAGTCATGAAAGAGATCTCAACTGTTTATTTGCAACCCGATATGGCCTTTTTGCTTGGCTGAACACAACTAAATTGCCACCTAGAAACAGCCGTGTGGAGATAGATGTTGGACAAAATGTTAATGATTTGTAAATTATGATGAAAGCAAATTGCAATGGTAACTGGGAGAGATGGCATGTGTTTATCCCAAAATTTGTTTGTCTTGAAATAAAGGAGTTAGAATCATGTTTAATTGAAATAACAACACCCACCTTTACTTTCAACAATGCCGTCCTTATAACAATTGAGAAAGTTTGAATTGGAATGCGTCCAATTGCCATTTGCACGTAGATCCCTTGTAATTCTAACCCCCTTAAATAAGTGTCAGAATTACAAGGGATCTAAGTGTTGATCCCACTTGGACCTCTTCTAGTTGTTATTAATGTATCCATGACAGATCTGCACAAGGAAGACAAATACCTACTGTTGTGAACCACAAAACTTTTATAAAGAAAAGACTATATGCCCTTAACAATGCTCTACGAACATATGGGAGGTGGTTGTGAAGCCTGATTCCACCTGGCATTTTTCAGGCCTGCTTTACTTAATCTTGGGTACCCTAATTGGCCCGATGATTCCAGGAATACACAGACTGATAAGGTTTTTAATATGAGTTTCGATCACCAAAGTGTAAATTGAGGCACAGAACGAAATTTCCGGTCTTACTTTTTGACTCTACTCTAAGAAAATACGTCTTTCTTTTTACTGGCTCCAAATGTCGGAACCCTTTCTTCTGTTCATATCAGTTGTGGCTCAAAATCAACGAAAGTATTAAAAACAATTAAAACGAACGTCAGGACCTGTTGCAATATGCCCACTTACACCGTTATGTCTTTCTATGCGTAATATTTGGTAGAATTTAAGGCTCGGTGGTTAAAAGACCTTTCATGTCTGCGTTGGGGGGGGGGGGGGGGGATTTACATTTTAGATAACGTTGATTAAAAAAAACAACTGTTGGGCTATCAAATAGATAAAAAGAATGGGAATTTTGGTAGTGTACCGAAAAGTAGAAATGTGTACTAACGAGTTGATAACGTATGAGGTAAGTGACCGCGAGGACTCATTTTAAATAGTGAAGATAATGTCAATATAAGTGCGAAGGGGATCTGTAGATTGGGACAGCGTCACAAACAATGTCAACATTTCATAGGACAGACCAGACAACCCTGTGACACACTGGGTTACTATTTAAAAGATAGCGCTTCTTGCCTGCATTCGAACATTCATTAGAAAAATAAAAAAAGTCAGTTTTCTGAGACACAAGTCCAGAAACAGACCAAAGCTTGATGATTATGAAGGTACACACCATTTGCCATTGGCTTGAGCCAGTCGTATAGGTCAAAACTTTTCACAGTTTCTTCTAGGCGATGTTTATGGATGACGAGAGAATGCCAAAGAAGGACAATCGATCGGCCCCTTTTGAATGTCTTCAGCAAAGGAAGCGATTGAATATGGGGCGGCGGTGCAGGGGGAGGGTGCACTATAGGCCCATTGCGAATGACGTCACAGTATTTTTGTTTTGTACTTCCGACACCCAAAATGGCGGGTGGATCAGCTGACGAGTGTAACTTCGAGATTTTTATTATGTCTAAGCGGTTAAAATGCCTGCTGGTTGCAATAATAATAATAATAATGGATGGCATTTATATAGCGCATATCCATTACAAAAATGCTCTATGCGCTTTACAGAAACATGTCAAAAAATACATGGGTAAACTCACACACACAACCCACATTGATACACACATAATAATAATAATAATAGATAGCTTTTACATAGACTAGAAACTCTCATACAAATGACATTTTAACATCCTTTTAAACTGTGAAAATACTTGCGAACTGCGGACATCTAAAGGAATCTCATTCCACACCCTGGGCCCAACATGGCTGAAAGCCCTTTCACCAAAACTTTTTAGGTTCACTACGGGTACTTTTAGTCTAAGGTTGTCAGAAGATGATCTTAATGCTCTTGCAGGGCGATGCAGTTCTATAAGTTCTGAAATATACTCTGGCGACATGTTGTTGACACATTTATAACAAAATAAAGCCAATTTATATTTTATTCGCTGCTCAATAGGTAGCCAGTGGAGCTCCTTAAATATTGGTGTTATGTGATCTATCCTTTTTCTTCTTGTTATTAGTCTTGCAGCATTATTTTGGATTAACTGAAGCTTATTGATTTTACTTTTTGGAAGACCACTTAGCAGTATGTTACAATAGTCCAGCCTAGAGAGAAACAGCGATGTTACAAGCTGTTTTGTTACTTCAGTAGTTAGGCAGTGCCGTATACTGCTGATTTTCCGTAACTGGAAATTAAGATTCTTACACAGCTGACTAATAAATGGTGACATTGACATCTCTGCATCTAAGATTGTGCCCAGATCTTTTACTTTACTTGTCATTTTAATAAGATGGCCATTTACATTGAGATCTGGTGGATTGATTTTTTGTTTTGGATTCGTTATGAGCATAACTTCTGTTTTCTCATCATTTAGTTTTAGCTTATTATCATCCATCCATTTCTTAACTTCTTGTATGCAATGCTCCATTGTTTTTATCGTATCATCTAGGTTTTCAAGATCACATGCTTTATATATTTGGCTATCATCAGCATATTGGTGGTATTGAAGATCATATTTTCTGAAAATATCAGCAAGAGGTTGGGTGTATAATGTGAAAAGAATTGGGCCCAAAACAGAACCTTGAGGTACCCCAAAATTGAGTGTTTGGACATTAGAACAACTATCATTGACTCTCACACATTGTTTTCTATTTGAAAGATAGGACTGAAACCATGACAGTGCATTTCCTGCAATACCAAAGGTCTTTTCTAGACGATGTAATAGAATGTTATGATCTAAAGTATCAAAGGCAGCAGACAAGTCCAGAAGTACAAGAATACATACTCTTTTGCAGTTGACTGTTATGCCAGGGGTGAAAAACATGGATCCAAGCTGGTCAGATTCCCTACCATCCGCGTAAACAAACGAAAGGAAGTGAAAGAATTGACCGAACCTCTCCCATGTGCATGAACACAAGTGTCATTGTTTATGGAGTGAACTTTTTTTTTTAGCTCTCCGCCGATTGGTTCGCGACGCCTGAAGTGCTCACAGTGCAAATCAGCTAACGAATCAAAATCAGTGCTACCATCGCCATGGTTAAGCATCGGTCCTGACAACTAAAATGGCCGATATCCGCAATGGGCCTGTTGCATCTGGATTATGGGTTTTAAAGCATTCTTTAATCAAGCACATTTTAGGTACGCTGATTACTGTCTTAGAAAAAGGTTGCACGGCGATGCACTTATAAAAATTAATTTGTGTTTTCAAACAGATAACCAGAATGGGGTTTTTGTTAAAGAAAACTACATGGTGCATACTAACTTGCTGATTCCATAGGGAGACGGTTGTGAGGATTCAGTTTTAGATGTGGAGCTTCCTTTATAGTTGGCAAGATATATCTAAATTGTGTATCAGAAAAGGTGACAAACACGTCCAGTACATAAAGCACGTAATGTGAAGTTATCAAAGTATAGAGAATAATGCCCTGCGGTAATTGTTAATTGTAAACGAAGGGGCTTTGGGGGGGGGGGGGGGTAGCTGAGACCATGAGAGAGTCAATAATTATAGCCCATGATTTTACTGGTGTTTGTGACAAAATATTTTCTATGGTTGCCCTCTTTTGATTAAAAACAAAATATTGTTTCAGTTGCAAATGTATGTGTGTATGGTATGTATGGCAAAGGGTGGGGGGTGGAGCCGGGGGAGGGGGGAGGGGCAGTTGAGACAGTGATAGAATCAGCATAGTTCATGATGGTACTGGTGTTTGTGATAAAACATTTTTTAAAGTTGTCCTAGTTTCATGAACTTTTTTTTTTTTTTATTTGTTTCTTTTTTTTTTTTTAAATACTGTTTTAATTGTGATTGTTTTTGTAGTCCAATAAATGACTTTGATGACCTAAAACTTTTTGTTTTTATCGTGTTTTTCAAATTTGTTTTATCACTTTTTATTTTGGTTGATTTGCTGTATGGTATCGTTTACGTTTTTTTTTTTGTTTATATGTGTATGTTTTTTTTTTTCTTTATAACAGGGTACCTTCCAACCTTTATTTGTTTTTGTTCACATTTTAATTTTTACTGCTATCTATTCTGTAATCGTGTAAAGCGTGTAGTTATTTTTTTTTTAAATTATGTACTGAAAACATCTAAATATATATATAAAAAAAAGACAAACTTGTAATACACATTCACTCTGTTAAAGAATGTTAAAACTGTATGGATTTGAGGTGGAGTGGGAAATAAAAACAGTTTCGCCAAAAGCTTGACAGAATCTTGGTTAATAAATACAGTTTACTTCACAAAGGCTTCCGGGGAGTCCATTTACTTCACTTGGTTCAAGAACATGATTACAATTTAGTTTCGTAGCATGCACAGTGTCGACACATTTTTATTTCAGCTACTCATTTGTTTCGTTTACTATGAGATTCTGTTTCGCATCTTTAGCTTTTCTGCTGGTGGTACATGCGACTAAATCGTGAGGAGCAGCCCGGCGTTGATTGGCTGTTATTTTTGTTATCGTATTTTGCGGTGGCCATTGACAGTACGTCGGTCGCCAATGGCTACCCCAGCAGCTTTTCGCCTGATTAGTCAAGCTGACTACCGCCCATTGATACAAACTGACTAGACCCAGCAACACCCCCCCCCCCCCCCAATGTTCATCTGACCATTCCAATGCACACTTGAATCGACAATGGACACCGTATTCCGTGGTGGCAATTGTAACAGCCAATCAACGCCCGGCTGCTCCTCACGATTTAGTCGCAAGTGCTGGTGGTTGGTGAGCGCTGCTGGTCGGGTCTCCTTCTGTCCTTTCCTTCTTTTATTTTTATTCTGTCTATCGGCTTTGCTTCTTCCCAGCGCAGTGTGACCTTTGTCGTGTAGACGTGCTTCCTCCAAGATAAAAATTCAAAGTTTAGGGTTTCAAAGAAGGATTTTCTGAGAGTACCACACTTATTCAAACTCAAACTTTAGGGTTTCAAAGAAGAATTTTCTGAGAGTACCACACTTATTCAAACTCAAACTTTAGGGTTTCAAAGAAGGATTTTCTGAGAGTACCACACTTATTCAAACTCAAACTTTAGGGTTTCAAAGAAGGATTTTCTGAGAGTACCCTACTTATTCAAACTCAAACTTTAGGGTTTCAAAGAATACTTTTCTGAGAGTACCCCAATTATTCAAACTCAAACTTTAGGGTTTCAAAGAAGGATTTTCTGAGAATACCCCACTTACAACTAAATAATTATGAAATCAAGTTTCCACAAGAGTATACTTTTAGTTCCAGCGATTTCATTGTAGAAGAAAGAATGCTAGGGTACGAATGCCATAACATCAGGCTTATTACAGCAGCATAAGAAATTCTGGTTATCACTGCAACTGGTCTAGCTTTGCTGCCAAACATTACTTTTGCTACTTGGCTCGCTGTCTAGGGGAATACACAGGTGTGATTTTTAAAGTTGCGTTTCGATGACCAGCGTGTAAATTTAGGAGCAAAACGAAATTTCCAGTCATACTTTTTAATTCTACACGAAGAAAATGCCCTTTTTCCGGGTTCAAAATGTCAGAACCGTTTCTCCTGTTCAACTCAGTTGTGGCTCAACAAAAGTATTAAAAATATCGAGAACCTCAAACCATTTTAAGCTACGCCCACGTACCTTTACATTTGTATATGCATAATGTTGTTTTCTATTATACTAGTGTAAGGACCCGTTCAAAGGACGGGTTGCAATATCATCTTGCTGAAATTAGAAGACACATGAGTTAGTGCAAGAGTTATCGAATTGTGACGTAATTTAGGCACGTCCTTCTCCGTAATTTAAGAGATCTAGATCTAGTTACTCAGTCGGCACACAGATTATGTAGATCAAAGTAGAAAACAACACGCACAATCGGCACACAGATTATGTAGACCAAGGTAGAAAACAACTCACAACTGGCACAGTAACACCGGCATGGCCCGTGCATAAAAGGCAGACGGCACAGAAACGCATGCCTTGAAACTTTGAAACGCAACCGGAACTTTAAAGTGGAAACAAAACAAAAGCAGGAGGGAGGCCATCATTGTTGAGGAGAAAGCATTATTCGATATTTTTAGGCCTATTTTCATTTATTACAAAATTACGATACTTCGCTCTCATGTCAAAGGAATAGACATAGTAGCAAAAAGAACTATCTTTCACATGTAATTTTTTCAGGTCTGGGCATTGCTTCCTCGCAGCAGTGAATTTTTTTTCCTTGCTGTTTTTTTTATATAGATGTGACTTGGCTGTTTCTAGGGGACCGTGGCATGTTACAGGGTAAACTGTAGATGAGCAGTGAACACTACTCACTATGATCTCTATAACGGCTTAGTTATTAGACCACTGTCTCCTAACAGCAATCACTCCAACATTACTTGGTCAATTGGCTATTGCCACTTTTAGGATTAAATGCCGTTTTCTCAAAATCTTGTTTAAGGGGGTTCACTGACTTCAATTTATCAGAAATGTCTTGTCTTTTATTATACTAGTGTAAGGGCCCGTTCAAAGAACGGGTTGCAAACAACACGCACAATCAGCACACAGATTATGTAGATCTATGAAGAAAAGAACTCACAAATGGCACAGCAACACCCGCATGGCCCGTACCGTGCATAAAGCAGACGGCACAGAAACTCATGCCTTCAAACTTTGAAAAGCAGCCGGAAGTTTAAAGTCGAAACAAAACAAAGGCAGGAGGGAGGCAACCATTGTTGAGGAGAAAGCATTATTCGATGACGTACTCTCTCTCTCTCTCTCTTGTACAATAAAAGTAGTAATCTGCAGTCCTGTTTCAGAACTCATGCGCGCCAGGACATTGCGCACCAAGCTTGATATGGTTAGTTTTTATGATATGCACGGTACTAAAGTCGAAACAAAACAAAGGCAGGCGGGAGGCCATCATTGTTGAGGAGAAAGCATTATTCGATGTTTTTAGGCCTATTTTCATTTATTACAAAATTACGATACTTCGCTTTCATGTCAAAGGAATAGACATAGTAGCAAAAAGAACTATCTTTCACATGTAATTTTTTTCAGGTCTGGGCATTTCTTCCTCGCAGCAGTGAATTTTTTTTCCTTGCTGTTTTTTTTATATAGATGTACAGAACGCCAAATGTCATGTTGCCGACTTATTGTGGGTTTTCTCATGCACACTCACATAATGATAATTTGCAGAATTTAAGACTCGGGCGTTAAAGGGGGTGGGGGGCAGGTCCTGAAGGAGATGCTTGTTATTATGAGAAATAGACAATTTTAACTATCATAATCGAATTAAGGATGTATGAATGAGCAGAATTTTTTTGTTTTTTTAAAGCTGTTTGTCATATGGTTGCCATGGAAACGCCAACTTCTTGGATTTTGAGTCCTCAAAAAAGGTCACTTTCACTACAGAAAGGCTTTGGCTAATTTTACTGGATTTATTTGAAATTTCTTTTATGTCTCATTCAATCCGTATACGAACTTTTTACAATAGGGAATTTTGGTATCTTTTGCAGATCTTTTGTTATGAATTTTTGAAAATGGTAAGTGGCTGAATTCCGTGTTTTCCTCATAGGAAAAAAATAAATTTAAACTTAAACTTCCTTCTGTATGAATTATTTCATTTTTTTTTCAAATTTTATACCAAATGATAAATAATAAAATTTGATAGTTGTTTTTTTTTTCAATAAAAATGTTATTGAAAATGTCACATATAGCTCACACCATCCCTACTTGGTGTGGTAGGCCTCAACAATGATTTGCAAACGACCAAAGGGTTATTAGAAATGTGTACAGAGGAGTAGTGGGGACAGAAGGGGTGGAGGTGGGGATAAATAGTGTACGTTACAGGGTGGAATGAGGTATAGAACAGTCGGGAGTGGGGGATATAGTGGCGAAGGGGTGGGGTTGGGTTGGGGGCGACGGGCTTGTATCATATGAACTTACGCAGCAACATGTACTGAAAGGACTAATGAAGAACCTCTCAATTTCTACTGGCTTTTGAACCCATCACAGCTCATCTCAGCTGTCCATAATAAAAACCATGTAACATAATCAGCGCTCTTCTTCTGTTACTGGTCAACACCTTGAGATCTCTAGTATGACTTTTTGCAACTGCGAGGAAAGTAAAAGTGACTTTCTACTTGGGCGTCTTTCACAAACGGTAACGAATTCCATGTCGTAGAGCAATGTTATAAAAACAAAAACTTGAAACAAAAGCACTGTCCAGTCAGCTAACACTGTATTCGTTAGGCTATTGTGTAGGTCACGACCTTAATCTGCTAAATATGGAGGGCATGACCTTCGCTCCTGCCAATGAGAAGACTCAATTTATTGCCCCGTTTATATTCGACCAATCAGTGAAATAGAAGCGAGGTGAAGGTCGGGGGTGATCCACGCATCCTATTATATGTTACTATGGCAATATAGTGGTACTGTATGCCTGTATAAAAGGGAATAAGATGTTTCAGGCCTGTTACCTTGACCTAGGCATGTGGGCAAACATATGAATATAGAACTCGATACCAAGTATTCACTAAAACTCATGGTTTTGGTGGCGACACTGAGGTCTTATTTAGGCCTAATTTTTTGCAGTTCAATGGCGTGATTCTTGTGCCTTTTTCTTGACCCCCCACCTCACTAAATGGCATATTTAAGGCTTATAAACATTCAAAATTGGCATATATTTGGTAAAATAGTTTTCCTAACTGGACAAACTAACCGAAAAGTACAATATTGCGATATCGATATTTTTGAAGCCTTATTTCGATATTTCGGTTTCAGGACAATCCCCCCCCCCTCCCCGCCCTTAAAAAGCCTTTCCTGATTACAATCATTGGAGACCTTTATTCCTTTTTAATACGATACATAAAATGCTACCAATGGAAAAGAGAATTATGTTTCATTATAATATGAATCCTGCTTTTCTGTCTTTTTATATATCTACTAGCTGAGTACCCGTTCGATGAACAGGTTTGTGTAGGTTTTTTTTTTTTTTTTGGTAAAACTTAAGACGCCTGTGAACTAAAAAAGGCAATAATGCTGCATAGATAGAATGTAAGAAGAGATGCAACAACAAAGGACACCACTTCAGACTGAAAGGAATAAGAACAGAAGCCGAGATGCGTAGGGTCATCCCCAAAACTCAGTGATAGGATAGTACACAGTGTGCAGTGGTGCGCACCGAAAAGTTTCAGGAAGTGATGATGTTGAGCCTGAGTGTGATGTGGTTCCTCAACCTTAGGTGACCAAAGTTTCGAGTTACCAAAATATATATAATTTTTTTTCCTTCTATATTTCATCACCAATGTGTTTATTACAGTGCTAATTATTATTTTTTACACAAACATGCACTTGGTAAAGTTCCAGAACTGGGGTCAAAAGAACCAATAAATAAATTCGTGAGGTAAACTGAAAGAGCCAAAATTAATAAAATGATCATAAAAATGGCAACCTGGCAAACCTATTTGGAAATGTTGAAAATGGTGTTTTTAAAAAGATGATTGGAACTGGTAACAAAACAAATGACTTCATAAATTCAGTTTGTACATTTCCACACATTATATCTTCAAAATGAATGTGTAAAAACCTAGTAGATTTTTTAACTAATGAGCACAGAAAGTTTGAACCATCTACGTTTAGCCGTTTTTCTATGCATAGGAAAGGACCGCTCCAAGTTGTCCAAATATATATATAGATTTAGCTCCTTATTTATGTGTTTTTTACTTATTTATTTATTTGATCAACTGACTGTCTATCTGTCACCCAATTTTATATTTATTTCTTTGCTTGTCCATCTATCTCACTATATAATATTTCTCTGTCTGCCCACTTCCCCGTCTCTCTCTTTCTATTTGGTCTGATGATCTTAGCCAGACAAAAGCCTTCGCTGAGAACGTCAGTGACCAAAACAAAACAAAAATATAAAATGGAACAGGAAAGGACAGGAAAGATTGGGAGCTATAGGAAGGAAGAAAAATGAGGAAACTGAAGTCTGAATGAGACATTACAGTCGAACGGATCAGAAAAAAAAAATACAAACTTCAATATGTTTTTTCTGGGTGTCATATTTTTTATTGATCTTTATTACTGCCGCTATATGTGACAACATGTGATATAAATCATATCAACCACTTTCCTGAAAAATGACTGAAAGGTCTCACAAATAGACAGACACAGGTAACAAAAAAAAATAACAGATGAAATGATGTGGTCAAATTTTCCTTTACATTATATCCCCCATTCGTAAAACAATCATAACAGCAATCAAACGAAAAATAATAATAATAATAAAAAAAAACAGCACCAAAAAGTATTGCTAAACATTGCTAAATTTGGGGAATCTCAACCAATGAAAAGGAAGTGCAAAGGTAGGGTTGGGCGAGTAGCATAGTTTTCTAAATGAAGCCAGAGAGAGAAAACACAGAGTTGCAATCATAACTCAGCTATATTTTCTCTATTCGGCATCACATTCCAAAGCACTTCCTAAAATAAAATAAACCAAAATAAAACTAAACAAAAAAAAAAGGAAAGAACAACATAATCTCTTACCAGGCCTAAAGAAAATATGCCTTGCATATTGATGGGCCTTTCCGGGTGTCTTAACGTCACTCCATGTAGTGCATGATGGTATTATTGAAGCAATTGATTTCACAAACATTTGAGGTCGTTGCCATTAACATCAACTAATTTCTAATTATTTTTACTGTCAACTAAATCCTGCTTACTCATAACATATGCCCGGGGGCGTTTTGGTCAGCATACTTTGTAGCCCTAAGATGACTGGGAACATGACGATATACTTATAGGCTCTTTCTGATATTATATTTGTGAAGTTGTTTCATGTTCCTTCCTTTTTATTACCGTCCACTGAACGGGTTCAGCATTATTAAAAATAAAATAAAATAAAATAAAATAAAATAAAATAAAATAAAGAATTGATTGGATTCACTGGATCACCAACAGCTTGCCTCCTCTGAATTTTAATAGTACTTTTACCCAAAATGGAGACAGGGCGAATTTGGGCGGTTCACATCTTAACTTTAGTTACGTCAATTAAAAATGTCAAACATAAAACAAGCATGCATAATGTCATACTGTGAGACAGGGCGTGCATTCGTGTGTAACGTCAGAGATTAAAAAGCGGGCACGCTTGCATCACATGCCATCCAATTGATGTCAAGCTCGAAGGGAAGCTGACCGCCAAGCGCAATGCTGATATTGAAGCCGGTCTCAGATATAGCCGTAGGGGCTACGGTACAGTTTTTATCCCTCTGAAAAATAAGGCAAACAGGTTTAGCGGGGAAAAGTCTAGTCTGAATCCTCGAGGGGGAGAACGATAGTTACCCAGATAGAATTTTTGGTTGAATGATAAGTGGCTCCAGGCCGGGAAACGGGCAGGCAGAGACACTGACAGAGAAATAGACAGACGTGCAAGCAAATAAAAACAAACTGGGGAACAGACAGACATTACATGAATCAACAACGAGAACAACTATACAATGAAAACAAAAATCAGCAGACAGACAGATTGATAAACGGGTAGACAGACAGAGGGACAGACAGACAAATAGATAGACAGATAGGTAGACAGGTGGACAGATAGATAGCTAGACAGACTGACAGACAGATAGATAGATAGATAGATAGATAGATAGATAGATAGATAGATAGATAGATAGATAGATAGATAGATAGATAGATAGATAGATAGATAGATAGATAGATAGATAGATAGATAGCTAGACAGACTGACAGACAGATAGATAGATAGATAGATAGATAGATAGATAGATAGATAGATAGATAGATAGATAGATAGATAGATAGATAGATAGATAGATAGATAGATAGATAGATAGATAGATAGATAGATAGATGCATTTCATTTGGGTTTTTTTCCTGCCTCTGTAATGATGCGGCCTTTTGAGGTCGCTGACAGTCTGAGATGACAGAACATTTGATTTTGCTTGTACACAATTCTAGGAAGGCGTCTAAATTATTTTCTTTCATTTTTTGGCACATAGACCATGGCAAAAAAGAAAAGTAGGATAAAGAAAGGAATAGAATAGCGGAGGGAGGAGATATATTTGTATGAGCGACAGTTGGTCCAAGGAAATGCTAGAACAATCCATACAAAACTTATGTTGTACCGTTTGTGGAAAGGATAAAAAGAAATAAGCATAACATTGGTGGATAGGTAGGCAGGCAGGTAGGTAGTTAGGCAGGTAGTTAGGTGGGTAAGTTGGTAACAGTGTAGGTAGGTGGGTAGTTGGGTAGGTGGGTAAATAGGTAGGTAGGTAGGTAGGGAAGAGGGGTGCAGGTGGGTAGGTAAGTGAGTAGTTAGTTAGGTACTTAGGTAGGTAGGCAAGTAAATAGGTTGGCGGTAGGTAGGCATGTAAATAGGTTGATAGATAGACTGATGTTTGCTTAGGTTGTAGGTAGATTTTGTTGGTCAAAATTTAAACTCACGGCGAAATAAAGTCCTGCGAGATTAGCTGTAACAGTTGGTGTTGTTCGGAATGGAGTTGCGAAATCCACACGAACTTCGGTTGTTGTCAGATCCCCAGTAATGACGAAGCTGTGGAGAGAGAGAGGTTGAGGTGAGGTGAGGTAGATATTTAAGCTTAGTCATTTCTGCCACCTCTAAATGCATTAATCGCTTAATACTAACTGACAGATCTATCAATCGATCGTGGTAGAGACAGACAGAGAGATAGATTGACAGACAGACAGACAGACTGACAGACAGACAGGCAGAGGATGGATGAATGGATGGGTGGATGGGTGGATAGATAGATAGATATTAGATAAATAGATAGATAGATAGATAGATAGATAGATAGATAGATAGATAGATAGATAGATAGATAGATAGATAGATAGATAGATAGATAGATAGATAGATAGATTGATAGATAGATAGATAGATAGATAGATAGATAGATAGATAGATAGATAGATAGATAGATAGATAGATAGATAGATAGATAGATAGATTTTGGATGGATGCATGCACATTGTATGTTTGGATTGTTGAATGAAATAAAGGATAGATAGATAGATAGATGGATTTTTGATCGCTGGAAGGATGATTGGATGAAGTGATATAATATTGGACGATAAATGATAAGCAGGCACATAGAAAGAGAAAGAGAGAAAGATCGGCTCACCCAGAGAGAGAAAGACAGAGTGAGAGAGAGAGAAAGAAAAAGGGAAGATATATGATAATAATATAGACAGATAGATAGATATAGAGACAGAGAGAGAGAGAGATAGAGAGAGAGAGAGAGAGAGAGAGAGAGACAGAGAGAGAGAGAGAGAGAGAGAGAGAAAGAGAGAACCACTTACTCAAAAACACATGTAAGAAGTTCTACAAACTCTGCCAAGTTCTGAACGTTAGGATCACAGATCTGAGCACGGAAATTGCCAGTCTGACAGCCACGCTGCCGTAGTTTAGCCACTCGCTGGGGTATACCACCAAACAGAAAAAGACCTGCATATGTGGAGGGAAAAAATGGAGGGTGTGGGGTTGGGGGGGGTCAGATGGAACATACAGAGGTAGAAAAGTGACATACATTGAAGATCTGTCTGTTTACTTGTTCATACATTAAAGTATATCTGATTATTTATGTGTTTAACCTGTCTCCTTGACTATCTATCTATCTATCTATCTATCTATCTATCTATCTATCTATCTGTCTATCTATCTATCTATCTATCTATCTATCTATCTATCTATCTATCTATCTATCTATCTAGCTATCTATCTATCTATGTCTGTCTGTCCCACGTATGTGCGTCTGTGTGTGTGTATGTATGTCTATCTAACTATAGACCGATAATATTCACGAAGGAGACGGTAACAGTTAGTCCAAACCATATTAAAACCGACAAGATGTGTGTGGTAGAAAAAAAATGTTTAAAATACTACTGCCTTGCCATTTAGACTGTAAGGTTTAAAATAAATGAGCAGCACTGCATCACTCACTGGAACCAGGTCCACTAAAGATGCCGTCGACACCCACCAGGGCGGCGGCAATCAGGGCAGCGATAGAGAGGAATGGCATAAACGTCTTCATGATTAGCACGGTTTAGATCGGACTGTCACTAGCACTGAAATGTGAAAAGAAAAACAATAAGCAATTGTTTTAATGTACGTTGGGAGTGAGTTAAGCACAACAGTGTCGTAAAACAAGTGCTTCCCATTATGTTACACATTGCTAGGTTAACAGACATGTTGTACAAAGGGAAATTTATACAATTGTGGTGTCGTGACTGACGGGCTTGCATCACGCTGCAAACATGTCTGCCTTTAATACTCAGCATGACTATTCATGGAAATCTTTGAGAAAAGTGAACTTCTGACACTTTTCATCTCTCCCTCACCCATTCATCCACGCACAAACAAACAAACACACTCGAACACGTCATAGTCTCTTCTAATGACTAAAATCTATCTATATAATACAAAAAAAGGTGAACTTGCGAGTAATCTCCGTCAACTCCTCGATTGTTGCAAGTCTTACTGAATCGAAATTTCCAGAATGGACATATTTTATAATTCACGTTTATAGCTGTTATATCAATTTGCTTTATTGATTTTATATATTATTACTATCATTATTTTAAATCTGGACGGCTTTCGGTCTTTTTTTTTTTTTTTTAAAGTTAGAAATAGATAGCTGCATGAAGAGTTGCAGTGTGAAGTAATACTTCCGAAGCAAGAATGAAAAATATCTTAAATAATTACTAATTATTATCATATCATTATTACTATTATAATTATTTTGAACCAAGAATTATTATGAGAGTAGGAGCATTTGAACTTCACCAGTTCTATATGTTGAACAAACTCAAAAGACGACACTGGACTGTGAACAGACACTTAATTAATCTCACAGCGAGACGAAAGACCTGGAGCTGGTATTATATTTTATCATGTAAGATTCTTTCGAATTTGGAAAAAAAAAACACAACCAACTGTTGCTTAGTTTTCATTACAGGGCCTATATAACTGGAGTCATGGCATACGACGAACCTAGATAGCGTGGTGTTAACCGAGAGAGGACTGCACGCCCAGTTTCTACACGAGTCCAATACCATTTAAAGATGGCCGTTGTTAGCGGAACATTGTGTCTTACACTGAAAGCTATAACTGAACAGTGAACACAGATCGGTATTTTCTCTATTTTTGGCTTTGTAAATACAAAGATTACATCCCCCGAACAATAATTATACTATGAAGATTGAACGCCAAGGTTTGATCCCCAAACTTTCTGCGTCATGTTTCCTAGATGGTAAATTTCGATCTTGATAAACGCAAACTGTTCAACGGTTAATCATGTGTCTATACGGAAGACGGTGACTAGGTGACAGCACTACGTACCGTAAGAAGAAATGCTCAAAGTTGTAGCTGTCGTCTTGGATGTGGCCTTCAGTCTCTGATGCTCATCTGTGCTATTGGGTGGTTCTTATATAGGTAACTCATGACTCCCGTTCTTTCACACATGTATCCGAAAATTAATCCATTTGCCATTTTCTAAAGACTCATTACTTCCAATACTAGCTAAATTACACCTGTATGGGTATGCTAAATGTGTAAATATGTGTTCTATTTTTTATCTCAATATTGAACTAAGAAAGCATCCGGGTTGTTTGCCCTAACTGATTCCGTCATTCATTTACCAAATTTATCCGGCTTGACAGAATTAGTTTGTGTAACATTTTTAACAAATCCGGGCTTAATAACATTGGGCGGAGCTGATTAATGTGAAGGCATATTTATATTTATAGACTGATGTATTTAATGGCAAGGATCTTTTAGTATAGATTTTTTTTCATATTCTTGTGATTTAAACGTTTTTAATGTGCAATTAGGGTGCATGGTTGCTTTGGTATCAATGTGTCGAGTTTGCTTTTAATAAATCAGGATTCTCCTCTCTCTCTCTCTTTCTCTCTCTCTCTCTCTCTCTCTCTCTCTCTCTCTCCCGCTCTCTCTCTCTCGCAGGCTCTTTCTCTCTGTCTCTCTCTCTCTTTCTCTGTCTTTCTCTCTCTCACTCTCTTTCTCTCTCTCTCTCTGTCATTTTGCGTCGACTTTTTTTCTCTCGGTCGCTTGCTTTATTCATTTTCCTCATAATTATATCTTCTAATGTCACAATAGTTACGGCAATTCTCCCTGCGATAGGATTAGTTTCTGATATAACCATGGCCCCTGATTCATTAAGGACAAGACTGTTTAGCATTGTAGAATGATTGTTAAACAATTATGGTTTCGCATGTGCCTACTAAAGTACACTACCTTTTTTTACCACTTTTGGCATAGTCTGTAACTTACCAAAAGTAATTGTGGAAATATTAACTTTCTTTCTGTAATTATACATATCCTGAGCTGAAATTGTTGCAGTTTTCCTACGTGTCCGAGTTTTTTTAAAGTTTTCTTTTAAGGATAATTACGACATTGCTGTCCAGGTCGGGTTGTATTTCAGAATTTGGAGATTGTGGGAAGAATGGCATGTATTTGGGGACAAGGTGGTCTAGGGGCAAGGTGCTCGCCTCTCATGCCAAGGGTCCCAGGTTCTAAACCCGGGCAGTGCAGGCATGTTGGAAATTGGGATTTTCCTCATATTTTCAAGTCCCTGATCCTATTGGGGAGGGGGGGGGTAGGATCGAGTACCTAGTCTTCTCGGATAAGGACGAAAAAATTCGGAGGGCCCGTGTGCACGTTGCGCACGTTAAAGATACCTTGGGAGTTGGAAATCGTAAAGAGCAGGCCGAACAGGCCGCTGCCCGGGCAAAATTGAAATTAATAGATTAAAATTTATCCATATCACCGCCCCCCCCCCCCCAACCAGCAACAACAAAATTTATTATTCATTATTAAATATATATTATTATTAATAAATATTCAAGTATTATTTGTATTGTGAGTTGGGAGTTGTGAACTGTTGTGTACTGCGCCTAACAGGCTGCGTCACAATTTGCTCTGAGATAGAGAGAGAGATAGAGAGAGAGAGTGAGCGAGACAGGGAGAGAGAAAGAAGCAGTGTAGTGTGTTGAGCGCTTCGCCGGCGCTCCATTCTGCTCCGTGGTTGACAAGTTTCTTCTGTAAAGCGCATAGAGCATTTTAAAAATGGATAATGCGCTATATAAAATAATAATAAAATAAAATAACATTTACTGGTTGGCTGATTGTTAAAGGATACCTAGTGAAACGATCGTTGTAAAGGCTTTTGCACGGCTGATTACATCTGTGGAGTCGATTCTGCAGGTAAGAGAGATCGAAGATCAATCCTTAGCCTAGGTCTGAGTCGGCCGATTATGATTAAGGGGGGGGGGGACCAGTTGGGTGATGATGATGCGAAATATATAGTTTCAATGAGATAGCGTGCACTAGTCAACTGATATTTCCCTATTTAAACTAAATGAAGAACGAAAGAAAGAAAGAGAGAAGGAAAGGAAGGAAGCATGGAAGAAGGAAACAAAGAGGGAGAACAAGAAAGAAAGAAAGAAAGAAAGAAATCCAAAGCTCCAGGAAAATAATTTCAGCCCAGACTGAGAATTAAAGAAAAAAAAGTCAAATGACTTTAGAATGTCTTTGTAAAGGACGAGAAACGTCAAACATTCCCTTGGTGAAATCTGTGACTAGGAAATAAGAAAGTCATCCTGCCGTAAATGTATACATGAAAGTTCTTGCAATGGAAGAAGAATATATTTAAACTGTTCCACTCACTGAAACACCCGACAGAGATGAAATTGTAAACATGTGAATAAAGCTAAAGGCAGGGCCTAGGGAGAACTTACAAATACATGAGGTGTTCCCCCCAAGAAAGTCAATTTTTGGACTATTGTTTTGGACAAGAATATCAAAATTGTTTCTTTGACGTCAAGGGCGAGTTTTATTAATAACTTAATCATTCAGAGATCTGCGTTTGTGGGTTTTTCAGGCTTAAGGAGTCTTTTTTTTTTCTAGAAATAAAATTTCACTGGTGATGCCAAAATTGAGGTGCAAATAAACAATGTGTAGATGCCTTTTTTTTAAAGTTCTAAATGGTTTTATGTTATTGAAGACTCCAGAGAATATAAACTGTAATAAATGCTGATTTTTTTCTTTGAAAATGTTCATTTCCAAGAATTTCGTTGAAACAGAACAATTCAATCCAATTAACAAGTGCACGACATGTTCAACATTGGTGATTATGCCTTCGGTAGACAAACAAATGTCTCTCAGCTTTGTAAACAAGACATACAATCTGCTTTAAAATTCAATTTTATATCATTAAAAAAAAAAAACAACTGTTTTGGCCCCGGTGACAAACGACAGCATCAGTGACAAAAGATGCCACATAGTCACAAGAACAAAGAGAAACACTATTCCCTTCTCTGCATCTCTACAGGTGAAAAAAAAATAATGTTCTCCCTGAAACAGATGTAAATTTCCACGCATTCCAAAATTTATAAAAAAAATACATTTTTACAGGTTAAGGATTTTGTTGAAGGTCTCCTTTAGATAGGGCTTTATTTTTTACTTTTCATTTTTCACTCTTCAATTTTCACTTTTCAATCTTCATTTTCTTGATCGTTTACATTAGTGATTCACTTTTCACTTTTCACTCTTCAGTTTTGTTATCGTTGGGGTTTTCCCAACACATATGCACTTGGTCTTTAAACTTAAAAACTTAATAATCTTATGGTATTTAGTGTCAAACCACACTATAATTTAATGAGAAATTCGATTCTGAACTTTGTGACAAAAATGTGTTTGAAATTAAAGGAGCCACGCCCCCACCTCTCTTCATTCCACACTAGAAATGAGCAAGTTCATTTTTGTTGTCAGGAGGGCTATTCACTTATTCATGGATGAAGAGTGAAGAGTGAAGAATGAATCTCCATCTAAAGGTCCCTCTCTTTTTCTATATTGCCATTTTCGTTTCCTTCGTGAAGAATGAAGAATGAAAAGTGAAAAATGAAGCCCTATCTAAAGGCGGTCTAAGGTATGCTCTCAACTGAACCAGAAAGTACTTGATCTCTGAGAGTGATTCAACGTATTCAGAGATACATAAAAATTAGTGGAAATAATTTTTAAAGACTTGTTCAGCCTTTCTTTTCCAAGTATATTGCTAAGAATAAATTTTATGCTACAAAAATAAAGCTGAGATTGAAAGAAAGGAAGCCAAATGGAACAAGTACATGGTGAGAGAGAAAGAGATTCTATTGTTCTACTCTTTTGTTGTGTTCTTTTCTTCACCTCTATAATTTTTGTCAAACCAACAGACTGTCACTCGTACTACTTTTTTTCATACTACTGTCTTTTTCAGTTGTACCATCATGTAAAGTGGGAATTTGTCGCTGCTTAGATCCCTTTCAGACAAAAGGAGGCTGGTGACAGCCTGAACCGACTGATTCGTATCACGTCGTGATCAGAATCTCTCTTTCTCATCCGCCAGCGTGCGGTCATTGTCTTGTTTAGTCGTTGTCACGTAGTGCTTGCTGCACGACTTTTCGAAAGATCGATCTGGTCAGTCCCCGTCTTTTTCAGTTTGTCGCTTACATTTCATTCTTAGTTATTTTTCTTTTCTTTCGATACAGGATAGTTCTTTTTTTTTCCAAATTTTTTATTTGTCCTTTTTTTCTGCCCCATTTTACTTGGTTATTTCCTGTTCGTTTACCTTAGAATCACAGTTCTTCCTTTTGTATAACAATAACTATAGATAGATATACTGAAATGGGAACTTGTTTTTTCTCTTTTGTTATTGCTTGTCTTTACCCTGGTCCCGTTCTCTTTCTCCTTTACTTTATTAGATGTATTGTATACCTACTATATATCTATTTAATTGGGTAAAAATTGGACGGTTGTACTCTATAGCTGAAAAAACTACTGAACGTAGAGCCACGAAGAAATTACTGAAAGTAGTTCAAAGACTGAGCAAGGTTTGTATCAATTCATTTTAAGAATGAGCGAGACAGGGAGAGAGAAAGAAGCAGTATAGTGTGTTGAGCCCTTCGCATGCGCTCCATTCTGCTCTGTGGTTGACATAATTATATTGCTTCTGTAAAGCGCATAGTGCATTTTAAATGGATAGGCGCTATATAAATGCCATCCATTATGAAATGGTGGGAGAATACTTTTTTGAATTTGCTTTGTGTCGCTAACTTTGTCCTCCTGTCCCTTCTTTTCCACGAGTCCATGACGTTATCATTGCCTGCGATGTGTGGACTATTAAATCAAACTGCCGAGTGCACATTTCGAATGTTGACGGAGTGCGTGGAGCAGTAACGCACAACGAGAATACAATAAGACTTAGTTAAAAACAACAAACAAACAACAACAAACTAAGCCTAAAGAACAGGGCAAAGTGAGGCAGATCCATTCTCATCACCAAGAAGTAAAACTAATGAATAGTTTTATCCTGGACAACACCAGGTACCTCAGCTAGCATTATAAAAATCAAAAAGTGGGATTTTGGACAAGACCTGCCGCTATTCATACAGCTCGGATTTGCATAAAAGTTTACACGTACCATCCTTTTGACCTGCAGAAGGTTCTTTTTTACATCTGAAAACTTGAAATGGTGGGGAAATCTTATTTTGAGTTTGCTTTGTGTTGCTGATTTCCTCTCCGAACCTCTTGTTTTTTTAAAATCACGAACACATGAGTTCGTGCCGTTCTCACTTACTGCCGATGCGTTTGCAAAATCCCGGCTGTGGAGATTTAGGATAGGAAAGGCCTTCCCCTGTTGCCGGGAATCGTCGCGGGAAGATTCAAGCGGGGTGTCTGTGACCTTTGTTGGAGGGAGGTTGCGGTTCTTGAGAATATCAGTCACTCCCTCTATCCATGGTTTTCTTGGTCTACCACTGCCTCTAGATCCGGAGGTTATTGTGGTATATCGTCGAATATGTGCCATATTGTTGTATATTGTGCATTTTTGACTTTTCGAGAAAGTGAGGACTGAAGTTTGATCGGCAAAGGGCTAAAAGACATGAAACCTTTCCTAACAAATACGTATCTCGAAAAGTTCTTATAATTGGAATGAAACTTAGACCTAATGAAATTAGGAGCGAGAGAACCACTTTCGTAACAAAAAAGTCCGAATTTGCAAAATCTTGCATAGAGGAATGTGGCAAATACACCTCGATACAGTGGGAGTGCTGGCTGTTGTAACGCATTCTCATAAGATATCCAAACCATTTGATCTGCTGTCTGTGTAAATAATTTATTACAGGTTCCGTCCCTACTATTTCTCTAATGTCTTAATTTCTGATTCTGTCTCTTCCGGTCTTGTTTGTTGTTCATCGGCGGCAGCTCATTTTCCATATAATCTTTCTTTGAAGACCGTTAATTAGTGTCCAAGTGTGGAGATTATAAACATTCAATCTTCACTTGAAATGCTGAGGGAATGCATGGGGCGTTGATGTGCCAAGGGAGTACAGTATGTATCTCAAACGAAACAAACAAAAATGTACAGAACGGGTAAAGTGAAGCAGATGCACTGTAATGACACAAAACTGATGCTAATGAAAAGATTTAGGGTAGGTCAGCTTGTATACACAGAAACACACATACAGAGAGAGAGAGAGAGAGAGAGAGAAAGAGAAAGAGAGAGAGAGAGAAAGAGGAGAGAGAGAGAAGAGAGAGAGAGAGAAGAGAGAGAGAGAGAGAGAGAGAGAGAGAGAGAGAGAGAGAGAGAGAGAGAGAGAAAGAGAGAGAGAGAGAGAGAGAGAGAGAGAGAGAGAGAGAGAGAGAGGGAGATTTCAGATTTATTAAAAGCATTTCTCGACGAAGTGATATTATCATACCATCAATAATTTAGTTAGATCTAAATATAGATACAAGCTTTTATATGACGCAAATGATTTAATACACCAATCCAAAGGCCTTCACATCAATCAGCGCGGAATTGATAAAAATAATTCCATGTACTAATTCTGTCAGTATGGTTAATGTATCAAACAGGATGCGAAGTGGCAAGACTAAATGAGGGGATCAGTTACCGAACAATTAAGCACTCGGGCTAATTTCCTAATCGATTCAAATTGAAAATAAAAATAGAACAAACGATACACATAAAACACGTATACAGGTATAATTTAGTTAATGACATGCGCAGTCCATATTTAGAAATTCTTAAATTATTGGGTTTTAGGAAGATGCACAAAAGTGGAAGAGGTGAGTTGCCTATATAAGAAACACTCGCAGCAGAGACGAGCATCAGAGTCTGAAGAACAACTTCAAGTCGACAATTTGCAATTTTTGAGCATCTCTTACTGCTGTAAGTAACATTGTCGTCTTATCATCGAGTCCTATGTAGACATGATCACCTGGACGAATCTAATCACGTTCCGATTTTATGTTTGAACATGAAAGAGAAGGTTCGCCTGTCAGATTTGGGCATTCTGTCTTTAAATTGTACAGGATTTATGACGCACGGAGAAACAAGATTCAGTTAAAGGCCCACTTTCGGAGTTTGTTTTTTTTTTACTCCAGGTATAAAGAATGAAAGCTACCAATGTCTTAATCTCCATTTAAAAAATAATTAAATTATGGTGTTCAGGACCGCATAAAGCTGTTCGTTTTGTTGTAAGATCAGTGTTCGTCGACAGCTCAGTGTTAATGTTTGCTATCGTTCAGCAGTTAGCAATGGTAAATGTGTTACCTGGGTCTCACGCAATAATTATTGTTTAAAAAAAAAAAAAAAAGTAATTACATTGTGTTTAAAAACATTCATTTCATTTTTGTTGATGTTTGACTTCGTCCAACAGTTGCCAATGGTAAATGTGTTACCTGGGTCTCCTACATTAATTGTTGTTTAAGAAACAGAGAAAGTATTTACACTGCGTTAAAAAGCAGTTTGTTTTTTTTGTTGCCATGGAAGTATTCTTTTCACGTCATAACTATCCACGCGGCTATCTATTTGTGTTCGCAAAGTGGAACAAACTATAATATATCAGCCAAGAAGAAATGTGCACAGCATCAGCAAAGGTGGTTTGTCAACCTACTGGCCATCCGGAAACTATGGATTCACTCAAGGATAACACATTTAATTTCAAATCTCTTTGAAGCATTTGACTCATTTGGCCAGAACGACCTGCCATAATTAACATGTCGTGTTTTTCAAAATCATAGATGTGATGAACCTACAAAGGATTTTTTATTTACCTAGATATTTCATTTATTATTTGAGAGCGGGTGTAGGGGTTAAGAAAGGCCAGGAGTGTGAAGTTAAATTATTGTCAGGAAGTCACTCTCCTCTGAGATTTCACTGCATACATTCTATGAATGGACATGCAGAATACCGAAACCAAATATTATCTTGGCGGTGTGATGCAAGAACCATTATGATATAATAATTATTTTATAGTATTTTAGTGAACCCAAACTCAGCAATGTATACTAATGCGAACCAGCTGCCTTGTGAACTTTACTGTGCCTCGCTACATCGCAAAGTGGATTGACGCTGGGTTTTCATGCGTGCGGAAACGGAAACCTCGAGGTCAAAAACCCTTCAAGCACTGAAACAGAACGAATGTGTTCATAATATGTATTGAAACGCCATCTTTCTTTTTACTATTTCACGAATTTTTTTGACGTTTCCTTTGTCGCTTCCCTTTCCGCACAAATGAAAACCCAGCTTAAGTCTGTGGACGTTATTCTTTTTACAGTTCCGTGCCTGTGACACTCCAGTTTACCCAACCATAAACATGACGAGTTTCCTGTCTCTCCTTTGCCTGAGTATTATGGCTGCAATAGCCGTGGTGGCTGTTAGTGGCGAAACATCGTCCTTAGTTGAAGCACTGTCCCGTGATGTTAGTGGTGAAGCGCTGCACCGTAATAGTAAGTGTCATAGAAACATTAATTTCATTTTTAAATGTTAGGGATGAACCAGATCTCGGCGGTGTGAGCATTGATTAGTGTTGGGCGCCGAGCCATCAGTCTGGCGCCTACTCCAGCCTTGGTCTGTTTCACCCATAATTAAAGTCCAGAATTGTACTTTATGAAGGTTTTTAATGTTTCATTCACCACTAAGTTGGGCCGTGACCCAACATTTCAGACTACAGTAAGGGTACACTGCAAATTCGTAAATAGGCCTAATATTATTATAGTTGGTTAACTAGATAGCTAGATAGGTGCATAGATAGACAGACACACGAATCATTATTTCCATTACACATACAATTAGATAGATAGATAGATAAATAGATAGATAGATAGATAGATAGATAGATAGATAGATAGATAGATAGATAGATAGATAGATAGATAGATAGATAGATAGATAGATAGATAGATAGATAGATAGATAGATAGATAGATAGATAGATAGATACTGTAGGGAGACATGCTATTTTTATGCTTGGCTGCTTGACATCACGTCTCCTCTCCTCTCTCTCTCCCATAGAAAGATACGCTTTTCTCAGTAGAGCAATATTTCAGGAAGTGGACAGGCTGGCGAAGCGAGGATGTGAATCAGGTAGCGCCTCTTACGATATCTGTGATCCTGATGCCGGATTCTTGGATACATGCATTTTTGAGTAAGTTGATCTCCCTCCCTCCCCCGCCACTCTCTCTCCAAATCTCTGTCGTTCTCTCTTTTGCTCTCTCGCTCCCGCCTCTTTCTTCTCATTCTCTGCCTTTCTTCTTTCTCTCTCTGTAGTCTCTCTCTTGCTCATCTATCTTTCTGCCTCTCTTTCGGTCTTTCTATTTCTCTCTCTCGCTCTCTCCCTTTTCCTTTCTCTCTTTGTCTCCCTTTGCCCGTCGACTTCTCTTCATTTGCCTCTTTCTCCTCTACCCTTTCGTTCATTCTTCCGCCCATCCATCCATGCATGCATCCATTCATAAATCCATCTATCTATCCATCTTCTGTCCAAAGTGGACGGTTAACAATTAATATTTAACCTCTACACCCCCCCCCCCCCAAAACAACAACAACAAAAACAACAACAACAAAAACATCAACCACTTCTCTCTAATTTCTTTCTCTGCAGGTTCGTGATTACTGGTGGTCTGACAGTTGTCAATGTCCCCGTAGCATTCAGTCCTCCATTCGAGCAACCACCAGCAGTTTACACTGGCCTTTCTGGATTCTTTTTCTCGGTCAGTATATTTTACATGGTATCCATCAACTGAACCACCTAGCTATCTACCTGCCTACCTTCTAACCAGTCTAGCTACATATGTCCAATGATTTATTTTATATAAATTTATTCCTTGCGCAAACAAAAATTGTATGTATACATCAGTTCTCATAGTAACTAGTTTGACATCACGTAACTGCACCCCCCCCCCTTTCCCCCTCCCCCTTCAAATCTCCTTTTTTTCCTTACTTTACGTTTCTGCAATCTGGCGGCATAACACGGAACAATGTAAACGCAAATTATTGTAGAAGTTACAACAAGCACCCCTCCCCCCCCCCCCCCCCACCTCGAAAAAGATTGAAAGCGGACTTTCATAAACATAAGCGATTACAATGATGCAATATACCTAACTATCTGTCTGTCTCTTTATCTATCTGTTTGTCTGTTTATCTGTCTGTCTGTCTATGTATCTGTCTGTCTGTCTGTTTATTTATTTATCTATCTATCTATCTATCTTATTTGTCTGTCTATCTATCTACCCATCTATTTATCTGTCTGGTTATTGGTCTACGGCCATGTGACTTCTGTTTGATTTTTGTGCCCATTAAACTTTCATAATTGTATAATAACATATTACTGTTACGTATTTATTTTTCAGGAGGACAAAAACTGTACCGCATCGGCCTCAGCTGTCACTGAGACTGGCTTCAACTTGACACTGACGCTGGGCGGAGTTTTTCCCTTCAAAGTCCAAGCCGCTTGGATGGCATGTGATCCAAGTATGGCGTAATGAAAATGACCTGTGACATCACAAACAAAGACGCCTTCTGCCTCACAGTATGACGTAATTCACACTTACCTGATTGCTATGTTCCTTTTACGTCATCAAACCCAAAGATAGTAGATACCAATAAGATGAGACAGCTAGCTAGGCTGTTAAGAATGCACAAATTTCGCAACGCCACCCAGCGGCGAATGCTCGGAAAACATGAATACTGCCAAAATTTACAAAGCCAATGTAGGGAAAATACTTAATTTTGTTCACTGTTCACTCACCGCAATGGGCTTTGACTAAAGTCACTTATTTTGTAATTAAAACTTCAATCGCGATATAAAAGCTCTGGCTGTTTTTTTGTTTTTCCTGTTTTTTTTTTTGTTAGTGGCGGTAGCACTATAACAAATCCGCATCATTAATGTATGAATATAATTATCAAGCAATTTTGCCATGCAATGCGCCATGGTCCCCCCCCCCCCCGCAAATCAGCGTGAAAACTGTGTGCATAATTTTCTTTACGGGCGCGAAGAAGGGTGTGTCTCATGGTATTGTATCTATTATCTTTGTCAATGCTGAGGTCTAAAACGCCAAGCAATGTGGCATAGCCATTTTGAATATAAAAGCAGAAGATGCAAAATTTGTATGTGGTGAGCTGAACCAAAAAGCACTGTCTCTCAAATTGTTGTAGTCGTTGTTTTTTTGTTGTTTTTTAAAAAAAAATACAATTCTCGTACATCGAGAGGTAAATCACTTATAAAGACATTCGTATGCTTTCATGTGTATTTTATCATGACTAGGATCATCATAGAAATATCTGGTACCTGGAGAAAACTGATCATTTTTGGGGCGGGGGGGGGGGGGGGCAACATTTTCATATCTTATTATTCCAAAAAAAGAAAAAAAGTAGCGGGAGTAATTTATTGAGGTTCAATTTTGGCCTTTTTTTTTTTTTTTTTGCTCGGCGCTACAGCCTAAACGATAGTTTAAACAATTAAAAAGTAATTTTTCCTAATTGTCAACTGATCCAGCCCAATCGCTTTTGTATCGACCGATTATGTTGATTCCAGTTTCAGATATTTTCAAATTAAAAGTTGTAAAAAAGTAAAATGCAATGATCTTTGTTTAGGCTCCCTATAGTAAGCCCAAATGCACCGGAAAACGATGTATTAATACACGTTCAGTTCGTGGCGCGCAATTTCCCTACCAGAAATAGTGCTCTGATGCGAACGAATCTATAGCAAGACTGTAAACTATGGGAAGCTTTCTAGATAAAAAAAAGATGGATATATGGTACGCTGGGTTCACAGGTTTATCGCGGATAATGCCGGGAACCTCATCCAGTGATAAAAAAAAAAAAAATAGTGGCGGGAGTAGCCTAGACGATAGTTTTAAAAATTATAAAATTAATTTTCTCAAATGTCAACTAATCCAATCCAATCGCTTTTATATTGACCGATTGTGTTGATCCAAGTTTCAGGTATTTCTAAATAAAAGATTGTGAACATGTAAAATACAATTATCTTTGTTTTGGCCCCCCGTAGTAAGCCCACTGCGCCCGAAACGATGTATTAATACGCGTTCAGTTCGGTGCCGTCAACTTCCCTACCAGAAATAGTGCAGTCGTGCGCACGAAATCTATAGTAAGACTGTAAACTATGGGAAGCTTTCCACACTAAAAAGAGAGAGATATGGTACGATGGGTTCACAGGTTTATCCCAGATAATACCGGGAACCTCATTTAGTTATTAAAAAAAAAAAAATGTGGCGGGAGTAATTCATTGTTGTGCAATTTTGGCCCTTTTTTTTTTCTCGGCGCTACAGCCTAAACGATAGTTTAAAAAAATAGTTATAAAATTATTTTTCTTAAATGTCAACTAATCCAGCCCAATCGCTTTTATATCGACCAATTGTGTTGATTGAAGTTTTAGGTATTTTTCAATAAAAAGTTGTAAACATGTAAAATACAATGATCTTTGTTTTGGCTCCCCGTAGTAAGCCCACTGCGCCGGAAACGGTGTATTAATACGCGTTCAGTTCGGTGCGGGCAACTTCCCTATCAGTAATGCGTGAGCTCTGGTGCACATGAAATTTGTAATAAGACTGAAGAACAATGGGAAACTTTCTAGACCAAAAAGAGAGTGAGATGGAACGGCGGGTCCTTAGTTTTATCCGGGATAATGCCGGGAACTTCATTTAGTTATCATAGGAAATATTTTTGCTTTTTCCGCTGAAGCTCTTTGGGGTAAAAAAGAAGCAGAAAAAAACAACAAATAAGAAGTAACATTAGTTTTATCGTGACAAGTTGGACTAATTAATTGTGATTATCAGTGAAATCCAAGTCTATTATGTATATCTATGTTATTTTATCGATTTTTGTTGGTGTTATTTTTTTTTGGTTACCTGTTTGTGAGATGATTCTGTCATTGTCAGGAAAGAAATTCATGATTGATGATATATAATGTCGCATTAAAAAGAAAAATGACACAATTTAAAACATACTGAGCTTTGTGTTTTCCTTAGTCCACTGAAATTTCTCATTCTGTCTCTAATTCCCCTATTTCTTTATTTAATAAACTGTCCAATCTTATCTTTTCTCTTTATTATTCTTTCTTTTACGGTCTGGCATGGTCTCATTGACATATTTTGACAGCGTGGGATCTTAAACTCTCAGAAGTTTGCTCTCTTTGTCATATGTTTACTTAATAGAAAATAATCACAATAATGGCTGTGTAGCAGCGAAATACTGCAAGAATTTCGCCATTAATATCAAATTATCTGCAGGCGTTTGACGTGGCACAGTTGCTTATAATATTCCTTTGTGATGAAACCTTCCCTCTCTTGAAACTCATGTTTTGTACATGGTGCGACGGGCATCTTTTTTGAAATGCCATTGATACAAGTTTGGCACAAGTTAAATGCCATAAGGAAACACCAAACAAACAAACAAAACTATAAGAAAAAAAATGGTAATCTCTACTGACGAAAAATGTCATGATTTTCTTTTTCAACAACCTCAACAACATAACAATTTCCTACATTACTAAAAGGTCCTGAGGGGCAAAAAATTAATGTTGTCAGGGAAATTTCGAGATCTGGTTGGCCTCTTTTATCCTTTTTGGCAAAACAAACAGTTTCACGGCTCCACTCTTATAGCTAAAGAGGGCACAACGCATATAGTCTTCGTAAAAGGGTGAGATGCACCCTTCACACCGGCGAAAGTGTACGCCTTCATAAAGGGTACTACCAGCACTTTGTCCGCGGACCTGGTACACATGATGACACTGAGTGCGCGGTCAGGCGAGTACACACCAAACACATCACCCTTCTTGAGAGCGATTCGCTGATTTGGGGGAACGTTGTAAGTTCTCTTCCACCCTGGCGTGCAGTCCACGTTGTTCGTGCCCACAAAGTGATAGGAACCTCTGCAGTAGTGACACATGGAACGAACAGAGAGGAGGGATGTGGGGATGGGGAAGTCCCCAAAGAGTGTCAACTTCAATATAGAAAGGTTTCGACACATTTTACTGGATTTCAAACTTCTCATTATGTAAATTTCAATTCAATTAAAGACTTTATACAGAAGGGAATTCTGATATGTTCTATATTATGAACTTTTGAAAATGTTGTGTAGCAAAATTCCAATTTATCCCTATTTTCTGTCACAAAAACATTCATTTAAAAAATTTGAAAAGATAAACAAATTTCATTCTGTATGAATTTTAAGATTTTTAAAAACATTCTGTTAACCAAATTTTGAACGAATTGGTCCGGAAATTAAAAAAAAAAAAAAGTTCACACATTACTGATCAAAACTAGAATTTCGCGGAAATCGCATTTGAAGTGTTTTTTTTTTTCAATAAAAATGTTGTTGAAACGTGTCACACATGCCCCAAAACATCCCTGCTTGGTATGCTGGAACTCAACAATGATTTGCCAACTACAAAAGGCTTATGACAGATGTGTACAGACGAGTGGGGGTAGAGGCAGAGTGGTGGAGGGGGGGGGTGTGGCTACTATAACTTATATGGTAGAACGGGATATAGAACAGTAGGGAATGTGGGGGGTTGGGGCACACTGGGGGGGGGGAGGGCTTGTATCATATGAACTTATGCAGCAACATGTACTAACATGTGAAGAACATCTCGCCTTTCTGCTAGTAAAGCTTTTGAAACCCTTACAGCTCACTCAGTTATCTACAATAAAAACAATGTTACATACTCAGCACCCTTATTGTGTTGTCTAGGCTTTCTTGAGATGAGTCTCTTTGCAACTGCAGGGAATGCATAGTGTCTTTCTACTTGGGCATCTTTCACACACGGTAACAAATTCCGTCGTATTGCAACGTTATAAAAGCAAAAACTTGAAATAAAAGGCACTGTCTAGTCAGCTGGCACTGTATTCGTTACGCTATTATGTAGGTCACGATTTAAATCTGCTAAAAATGGAGGGCATGACCTTCGCCCCAGCCAATGAGAAGGCTCGGTTTATGGCTCCGTCTACGTTCAACCATTCAGTGAAATAGAAGAAAGGTGAAGGTCGATGATGACACGCAGCCTACTACATTTTACTATGGCATTGCCAACACTATAGTTGTATTGTGTGCTGGTATAGAAGGGAATAGGATGTTTTTTGACCTAGACATGTGGTCAACGTAGAATAGTCTCAATATCAAATATTCACTAAAACTCGTGGTTTTGGTGGCGGCACTGAGATGTTATTTAGTGCTAATTTTGAGGCCCAGTGGCATGATTCGTGTAACTTTTTCTTGACCCCCACCTAACTAAAAGGCATAATTCAGGGTTATAAACATTCCAAATGTGCACAATTATGGTAAGCAAAATATTCCTAAGCGGATAAACTAACCGAACAGTACAAAATCTCGATATTGATATTTTGAAGCCTAATTTCGATTTCAGGTACCGCCATAATATAATTATTTTGTGTACCATAACCAGTGACGAGCTTAAAATAATAGCACGCCACTAACATTTTTACCCTTTCAACCCAGAATTCGCTGCCCCTAAAATTAACAGATGTACAAAACGCTGCAATTTTCAAGAAACATCTTTAAAACACATCTTTTTGATTGTTGGAATACAATCACATTGTTGAAAGTTCATAGCTGAGCATCTGCGTAGAGCAGTATCCCTTATTTAGATCTCTACCAGCATGATGTGGTACCAGATACTTACCCAATTTTTCTGTAGACAATGAAATCCAGATGTCCAAATCTGCCGCAGTAATAGTACCACTTGGTCACTTTACCGTCAAAAGGGATTCTGTAAGAAAGATTTAATTGCGAAATTTCTCTTGAAAGTAAGATGAAAATAGTCACCCAATATACAATTTTTTTAGAATCCGAATGAAATGTTCAGTAAAGTTACCAACACCATTCAGCTACTTTTCTATTTTGTCGCCATAAAGATTGTCGCAGCTGTCCTAACGGTTCATGAACGGAGAAAAGCCCTCCTTGAGGAAAGTGTCGCCAAGCGATTCCAGCCGTTTTGGCTCCTTGGCATCAGCAACGCCATGTTTGTTGAACCTCTTTCCGGCTAAATTTTAATGACGTTTGAGGGGCAGTTTACAGATGATACTCTGAAGGAGCCAAGTCAGGACTATGCGGTAGATCTGGTTAAAACCTCCCAACCATAATTATTTCTGGGGCCAGTCTTTCGTCAAGTCTGCCATTTGGAGAGTGGCGCCGTTGTGTTGCAGTATGACATGCCCCGGCCTCTTTCGACGCACAGCCTCTCTGTCTTTACAGTGTTTCATAATATCGGTCAGGATAAATATTTTAGCCAGGCGATAGCACGTCCAAAAGTAGAGCATCTTTTGCATCCCAGAACACAGCCGCCATGAATCTCTTTGCAGACTATTGAATTTTGAACTTTATCGTGACGAAGGGTGTGTCTAAGTAATTGGATCCTTTTTTGACTTCTGGGTGATGATGTGATGCACCCAGATCTCGACTATCATGTGTTTTGGGTCCCTCCAATGGAATTCAGCTGGAAAGTGCCTCAACAAAGATAACGAACTTGTTGCAGAGGTTGTGAAAGTGGCTACCATCGCTTGACGAGACCTTCTTCAAGGAGGGCAATATTATGTTTACATAATGATGTGACACCTTTCATTGAACAGTATTTAACAGCTCTCTCACTGCGTAGTACAGTACACTGGCAATACGCCTTCTCGTTGAGAACAGAAAACTAGTTTATTCCGTAAAGAGAGGGCATATGCTTATGGATATATATATATATTGTCGCGATGTGGGTTGGACGGGGATAATTCGACTGACACTCTTTCGAGGTCCGCTCCCACAATCGACGAACACACAAAAAAAATACTTGCACTCTAAAAACTAAATAAATCAATTGCTTTCAATTTTAGCAGAACTGTAGGGCAGTTTAATTACAGGAATTAATGTAACAAATATAATTATAAATATAAATATCAATTCAAAGGCAACTGAATCTAACTAATGAAACTACAGCTTTCTATAAAGACTAACTTATTCACTCTAACTACTTGCAGGTCATATGAGTTAGATGCCAAATAGAATCCGCGCACGTGGCGACGGATATAACAGTTTAAATTCTATTAATTCAATGAGACATGTTATGATATGGACATTTCCTCCAGATACGCCATGGAGAATGCTTGTACAACCATGCGTTGTCTGGCGGTAGCTCTGAAACTGTCTTCAAAAGTAAGTAGAACGGTTCACTTTCATCATTACAAATTAGTATGGACTCTCACCATGCGGCCCTCACTGGGAGTGAGAGCGCTGGATGTAAAAGCTGTGGGTTCATATCAAACCAAGTAGCTTAGGCTCTGGAGCTTTAAAACATCACGCTCCTCACAATATGGACTGCTCAACTGCGTCTCTATGTCTCTCATCTGGCTGAGGACTATCGCCGTCCACTTCGTAAATGGACTGTCTACATGTGGCCTCTATCTAAGCTCTACACGGGTTTAAATACTAAAGCTATGTCTCGACCTTCCGTCCAGATTCATACATTTGATTGGTGCAGTCGCTTCAGCTCAGCCTGCAATATTAATTTATGCTTGTCATGGCCTTGAGCCAAAATCAAGGTCAATTTTACGGTCTAGACAAAATTTAAAATACGAAACATTAACTACTAAAATCTTCAAACCCCGTGCTTTCTACTCTTATGCACGAATTTCCGAACGCCAATTAAGCGTCTAAATAAACTACCTTTACTCGCCCCTTATCTATGTTAATCAAAATCACGGGGTCGAGAACTGCTCTGTCATTCCTAGCTATACATTTATTCTGTCTCGCTCGCCCCTCCTTCTCTCCATCCATCAGAAAAAAGGTGTTTCAAAACAAACTGTTCACGAGAACAGCTCAAGGACAAATTACGCTGGTTATAATCAACAAGATCGTAAATATTAACTCACTGACGTCGTGACCTAGCACGGAATTTATGATCCTAATGTGATCATGACATATATATATCTATAGATGGATCGCTGGATGTATGAATAAATGGGTGGATGAGTGGATGGATGGATTGATAGACGGATGGATAACATGGAATGAATGGATATATTGAATGGATGGATAAAACTGCATGAATGGATGGATGGATGGATGGATGGATATATATATGGTTGGAATGATTGATGGACGGATGGATTGATGGACAAACGTCTGGATGGGTGGATGAACAGACCGATGGATGGATGAATAGATGGATAGAAATACACACACAAAACCACCTGTGCATGACTATTTACCTATAGCCCTCGTGATCCAAGAGAAAAGCATAGTGCCAGGGCAAGGAATCACGTCGTTTTCTGATTCTGGCCAGCTGTATGTCTTGTGCTACAGGCGTGGCTATGAGGAACAGCAACAAACGTTGGATATTATCTCAGTGTCAGCACAGGTTGGTTAACCAACCTATTGTTATAACACAGCCCTTAACACCCATGTGTTTGGATGTTGGGATGTATGGATGGAAATAAAAAGAAAAAAGAAGTTACATTTGATTTTCAGTGATGAAGTTCAAATGGACTGGGAAAGGGGCAGGGAAGTGGGGGGGGGGGGGGGAGGGGGGAGTTACTTTACACAGCCCTACATTAAAAAACAGATATTATTAGAAAATAATACTATAGCAATTTTTATTGCTAAGGACAAAAATAATTCGTTTTAAAACTGATTCTACAGAATACATGACATTGTACAAAGATGGCCCATGATCAGGAATAAAAGTATAAAACTGGTACTAAATGCAGATAAACTTAATAGTTATGAAGATTTTAAGAGACAGGGTTGAAGATTTAGGTTTGGATGGACGGTCAGATGGATTGATTAGTGTACGGATGGATAGATGGATTGAAGGATGGGTGGATAAAGGATTTTTAATGGATAAGTGGAATAATGGGCGGATTGATGGATGGTGGCTAGATATACGGATTGTTTAATGGAGAATAGATGGTGGGTGGATTGGTGGATGGATATAAAGGTGGGCGGATGGATTACTGTATAGATTGTCACAAATCCCAGACTGGGAGATGTAATAAGTTATGACAGGACAACAATCACGAACAAACAAGTTAACACTTAACAAAACAACCCATCAGACTCACACATTTATTAAACATAATTATACATATAATAGCGCAATTACATACATTATATTATTGAAATGCACTGCCGTACAACGGCCTTATTCTCACACACACTCTCCCTCGGATCCACAATCCGGTAGTTACTCCTAAAGGCACTTCGGCCTCAGCCTCTCCCCTCAGGGTCTTAATAGTACATTAATAATTTACTGGCACCGCAGTCTCTCAATATCACCTTCCTATTGTCATACACCTTAGCACTCCCCTAGCACCTCAGCAGGGCAATAACACATTATTATTTCCATAGCCATCAACATGGCAACAACATAGTATCAGTTCACTAGCCTATCAACATGGCAACAATATAGTATCTCATTCACTCTCATATCTACGTCCCTGTCCGTGGCCTGACTGCCACGACTTTATGTGCCTCTACTGTCCTGCCCCGACAGCCTCACTTCTGGCCTATGTGCGGCCTCCGGCCCTATGCTGGCCTATCACTTGTGCTCATCGAGGTGGCTCTTCGGCCCGTCCCCGACACCAGTCATAACTGGAAAGACTCTCACTAGTCTTCTCGACTGCTTCCCCTTTATGTCCGCCCGATGGGCTTTTATTCACAGGTCCGATCCCTAGGACCTTCTAACTTGCAGTGATAGTAATACCGCGCTTTCGCCTCCTTCAGACCCCCCCCCCCCACTACTCACAACAGCACGCTTAACTTGCTGTCTATTGTGAGTCCTTCTTACTCTACACCCGCTCTGTAGCAATCCCCTTAATTGCACTCACTCCACTCGTGACATCATCCCCCACCCCAAAAAAATTAATGCAATTAATTTCAAATCGCATCAAGATGACTGTCAACGAGTGAGCGTGAGCAATACCTACACTAGAAAAATGACCTAGCAGTTCCCCTAGTATATAGAATACCGAAATCAGGGGAAAATATGGGGATCAATATGGCCTGCAATATGCATATATGTGTCACATCATGAATAGCTAACTAAACACAATATCTAATACAGAATCAAAAAACCATTCAACCTATCAACCATTCTTCATATCATATTTATAATGTCAATATTTTAAAGTCGACTCATTCACACAGATCCTGTCAATGTTCCTGTCCTCCGATGTATAAGCTCCTGAAATCTTGCCCTAGGCTCGACTAAGGTAGTCGGCGATATGATTGCTGGTTCCTGGAATTGGTTGAATAACGAAGGTATACGGCTGCAAAGCCAATGCCCATCTAGACAAGCGTGGGCTGGACGAACGATTCTTCGACAAAAATGTCAGTGGCTTGTGGTCTGTCTGGATACAAAATTCTCGTCCCATGAGATAACGTCCTAATTTCTGGACGGACCAGACAATGGCAAGACACTCACGCTCTATCACAGAATACTTTCTTTCTCTCTGCAATAACTTCCTACTGACATAACATACAGGATGGAAACATTCGTTCTTCTCCTGTAGAAGACAAGCGCCGACACCAGAGTCCGACGCATCCGTTCTGAGGATAAAATTAGATCGAAAATCGGGTAATATCAAAAGGGGTGACGATGATAATGCTGTCACCAAATTATCAAATGATGTCTGACATTCAGACGTCCACTGGACCTTATCGGGTTGTCCCTTCTTAGTAAGGTCAGTAAGAGAAGATGACAAGGAGGAAAAATTTGGAGTGAACTTTCTGTAATAATTTAAAATACCCACTAAGCTTCTGACTTGTTTCTTTGTTTTTGGGATTTGCAACCCTGCCAGTTTGTCAATTTTTGTTACTTCAGGTCTCTGAACACCTCTACCCACAATATGTCCTAAGAATATTATCTCTGGACATGCCAAATCCATCTTTGCGGGTTTAGCCGTTAACCCAAAATGACGTAATCGTTGAAAAATTACTGTTAGTGTCTGAATATGATCAGACCATGTCGACGTATGGCATGCTATATCATCAAAGAATGACACGACATTAGGTATGTCCTTCAACACTAGTACGAGAATAGCGATACTCTGGTCTCTGATGAAACCTCTGCAGCATATCAACGTGGAAAACCTTTACTGATCCATCAATGTGGATAGCGTAATCTACCTTCGAAACAATTCGCTCAATAACATAAGGACCTTTCCATGTCATCAATAACTTATTATGGTCCGTAGGTAACAACAACAGAACCTTGTCTCCTGGCTTAAAAATTCTCAGTTTGGAACCTCTATCTTTATAATCTTTTGCTCTTTTCGAAGCGATACCAGAAGCTTCTTCTGCTATAGTGCGCGCTGAAGATAGTCTTTCTCTTAAATCAACAAGGTACTGAAACACCGAAACCTGCTCATCGTCTCCCGATGATGGCGACGTCATCATGTCCCGAAGAACGTCAGTTGGGCCCCTAGGACTACGACCGTACATCATTTCGAACGGCGAGAATCCCGTTGACTCCTGCCGTACCTCTCTGTACGCGAATAGCACTGCAGGGATATATCTATCCCAATCTTTAGGGCGATCAGCAGCTATCTTACGCAGCATCGACTTCAACGTCGAGTTCAATCTCTCGCACATGCCATTAGCCTGCGGATGATAAGGGGTGGTAGTGATGGGTTGTATACTGAATAAGCGGAACAATTCCTTCATCATCTCCGACGTAAATTGCGCGCCCCTATCAGACAGAATTTGCTCTGGTATTCCTACCCTAGCGAAAATTGCAAACAACGCTTCCGCGACTGCCTCAGACGTTATGGTCCGCAGAGGAACCGCCTCTGGCCATCTCGTAGCATTACATATGACCGTTAAGAAAAATCGATTCCCCCTATCGGTCGCTGGGTGAATGGGGCCAACAAGGTCTATCGAGACCTTTTTAAACGGTTCCGAGACCGTGGGGATCTTCTGAAGAGGAGCCTGGGGTGTACGACCCTTATGCGTCGTCTTTTGGCACGCACTGCACGTCTTACAATAGACTTGCACATCTCTGTGGACCGATGGCCAGTAAAAATTTTTAAGAACCCTTTCTTTGGTTCTAGCTATCCCCATATGACCCGCTAATGGGACATCATGTGCCAAATGCAATACTGTTGCGATCAGCAACGCTGGCACAACGACCTGCTTTAAAATGGAGGACACCGTTACATACTTACGGAACAGAATGCCCGCCTGAACAATAAAGGAGGACGACCCGTTCTTATATCTCCTCGTTTTCTCAGTTCGCGCTTCCCCAAAACATGGGTTTAATGATGGATCCTCCCTTTGTAATCTCGCCAAGCGCTCTGGCGTGATATCTAGGTTGACCGCTGGCGTCGCCAAAGGTCTAATCTTATCTTTATCCGCTACCCGTCGACGTGTTTCGACCGCGGCGCAAAAGTCAATACCTTTTGATTGCGACCATGCTTGCACGTTCTCATCGGAAGGGGAAACTACCCGTGATACATTCCCAATGATGAGCTGGGCGCCTGGAAAACAACCAACGACTGCTTCGACTTCCCCGCTAAGGAAAGGTGTATCTATCATTATTCTTGCCATGGGTAATTTCTCAATGGCCCCCGAAAATTGGATGCACGGGACAGTCTCACCTGTAAGCTGTGAATCCCGAATGCAGTCTCTATGTACTCCCACAACGGTAGATCCTGTATCTCGTAAAACCGAGACCGGTTCGTCCCCAACAAACCCCGGATAAACCCTAAGACCACCTCCTGTATGACATGAATTTATAACGGGGATCTTTCTCCCACAAGGTAAAACACCGGAAGATAATAACTTCTCACAACTGGGACACTTAGAATACTGTCCGCCTCCGCTGTCCGATGTAACACACGCAGCCGCATGATGAAATTTATTTGGGGAACATGGACTGGAGCTACTGTCCACGTTCGCCGCTATCCTACCTGCAGGGCAGTTCACGCTGATGTGATCTGCTCTTCCGCAGTTCCAACACTTCGCGGCCCTACACTCGCGTGAAAAGTGACCCACGCGTCCGCAAGTCCAACACTCCGCTCCCTGTGCTGTACTAGGCCTGGGTCCCCGTGACCCATCGCGACCGGAACTACAGTCCCTATGCCGTCGGTCATCGGCAAAGGTCACAACTCGCCCCCGGCCATTACCGCGACCTAGCCCTCCTGCTCGGTCAAACTTACCGGATCCGTATGCCGGTGATTGGTGATAGCCCCTACGCTGCCCCTGGGCTTGCCCGCTATAGGCACCACGCTGACGCGACCTGTCCCCAAGTCCTGCCGGCGACCCCTCGACAGCGGCGACGTACCCAGCATCTTGGACGTACGCCCTGGCGACTGGTTTGGACGGATGTGCCGTACGATATGCCTCCGCCAACTTAGACGCCTCCTGCACCGTCGCGGGTTCGTTCTCTTTCAGGAAAGCCACCAGATCTTTGTGGCACGACGCGTACAGCTGGTCACGGATCATTAAGTCTTTCAGTTTAGCAAAATCCGCGCCCACATGCGCCAGGTCTACCCAGTTCGCGAAATACTCCGTTAGTCTCGCGACGAAGGCAGCAAAGTCCTCCCTGGTGTCTGCACGTGCTCGCCTAAACTGCTCCCGGAAATATTCCTCGGTACGCGCAAATCGGCGAAGCAGCAAAGCCTTCAGCTTATCGTAGTCTTGCACGTCTTCGCGCTGTAGCTCTTTAAAGTAGGTTAACGCTCGCCCCTGCAATAGCGATGCCAGGTACGTGGCCCATAATTCCTTATTTTCCCCCCATTGCAATTGTGCGTTCAGCTCGAACCTGTAAAGGAAGGCGTCTATGTCGTCCTTCCGGTCGTCGAACGTAGGGAGCTTAATCCTAACGCCACCTTTATTGTGTACCTGCCGCTCAACTGTTTCTGTTGGCGCATTCTTTTTGCTTTCTAATTCCGCAATCTTTACTTGCGCCTCTATCTCCTTTAACTTTAACTCCCTCTCCTGAGCCTTATCCTGTCTCTCCTGCTCCTCTCGCTCTCTATCCTTAGCACGCTCATCGCGCATTTCTGCCTGCTGTTCTTTAATCCAGCCGCGTAGCTCGTCTCCCTCCAGGCCAAGTTCCTTACCCAACTTCATTAATTGTTGGAGTTCCGCCATTTCACCGATCTATGGTTATGGTATCTATTATGAGAACGACCAACCTGTCGGTATGATCACTAACCAGAGACCTGAAATTATGTCACTATAATAACAACACCCACTTGTCTCAAATACAATTCAGAAATTTACGTACTTCCTAACTAATTCTATATTTATAAAATGTATAGCACTATTAATAATAAAAAAGAGTAGAAAAGACAAGAATAAGGAAATTCAGTAGAAAGACCACAAGTACGTCAAGGACAACGAACCAGACTAGGACAAAGACGTAAAAAAGAAAATATAATGGAAAAAAAAATTTCAACCTAACTACGCCGATTACACTACACGGTACAACAAGAACAGAGTCTGAAAAAAAAGAACGTGTCTACAAATAGGGAAGAGAAGGACGAGAGAAACGTCTTCCTAAAACAACGAGGAAGATAGAACGGCACAATCTAAACAAAAATACAGGTCCCTACAGAACTGTTCACTGTGATGAAAGAAGTTCCAAAGTTTACCACACCTTTTTAAAAGGATAAACTAAGTTCAACACAGCAAACCCGCGCCACCGCCCGTACAATCAATTACAACGAAAACAGAAAAACAGCGGAAAAAGACAGAAGAAAAGACAGCCCTCAATCCAGGGTACAAAATTTCAGAATTTCACTTAACTTTCACCCTTGATCTAAATTTCTCCCGTTTTCTCGGAGCTCTGGCTGCTTGACCTCTACAGGCTGGCACGCACACTCTGCAGAAATTTAAGTACACATTAATACCTATTCATAGCAATACATGCATCAATACATATTATTATTCATAAACATACATAAATCATATCATCATGAAATTTCCATTCATCCCACGAACAAAGACAACAGCACGAATTCCTAGCACAACAGAAAAACAACTAGATATAACGAATACACAATGTCAAAATGGCCACAGGTAAACAGGACGAGCCCCCAGTGTCACAACGGACGAGCCCCCAGTGTCACAAATCCCAGACTGGGAGATGTAATAAGTTATGACAGGACAACAATCACGAACAAACAAGTTAACACTTAACAAAACAACCCATCAGACTCACACATTTATTAAACATAATTATACATATAATAGCGCAATTACATACATTATATTATTGAAATGCACTGCCGTACAACGGCCTTATTCTCACACACACTCTCCCTCGGATCCACAATCCGGTAGTTACTCCTAAAGGCACTTCGGCCTCAGCCTCTCCCCTCAGGGTCTTAATAGTACATTAATAATTTACTGGCACCGCAGTCTCTCAATATCACCTTCCTATTGTCATACACCTTAGCACTCCCCTAGCACCTCAGCAGGGCAATAACACATTATTATTTCCATAGCCATCAACATGGCAACAACATAGTATCAGTTCACTAGCCTATCAACATGGCAACAATATAGTATCTCATTCACTCTCATATCTACGTCCCTGTCCGTGGCCTGACTGCCACGACTTTATGTGCCTCTACTGTCCTGCCCCGACAGCCTCACTTCTGGCCTATGTGCGGCCTCCGGCCCTATGCTGGCCTATCACTTGTGCTCATCGAGGTGGCTCTTCGGCCCGTCCCCGACACCAGTCATAACTGGAAAGACTCTCACTAGTCTTCTCGACTGCTTCCCCTTTATGTCCGCCCGATGGGCTTTTATTCACAGGTCCGATCCCTAGGACCTTCTAACTTGCAGTGATAGTAATACCGCGCTTTCGCCTCCTTCAGACCCCCCCCCCACTACTCACAACAGCACGCTTAACTTGCTGTCTATTGTGAGTCCTTCTTACTCTACACCCGCTCTGTAGCAATCCCCTTAATTGCACTCACTCCACTCGTGACATAGATGGATGTATTTATGATAAATGAAGGATGGATGGGGGAAACCGGAGGTGTCAAAATTCACATTTTAAATCAAGTCAAAGCTCAGTTTGTAAAGTTATTTGTTTACATGTGTCTCAGTCGTCAAAAAAATAAAACAATAGGAGGGTAAAACAATCGAGTCTGAAACCATTCACATAAAAAAAAAAATATACAGAAGCGTTGAGAGGTAATACGCTTGATAATGTGTGGAGTAAGGATGGGCCCCACAACAATGGCGAAATATCATAAAAACCACAGAAAAACTGTGGGGTCGCAGCAGGGCTATAAGCAAAGTCAAACTAATTGGGCAAAAAGAAAAGGTTCTATGGTTTGCGAAACCCTGCGTGAGAAATAAAACCCAACCAATACAAAGCAAACGAAAGAGAAGGCAGAAAATACACCAAATCATCCAACAATGCCGTAAAGTTTCTCTTTGTTAATACAGATGACAACAATAAACCCACAGATTTTTTAAATAAAGAAAACCACAAGAAAACGGGAAAAGGGCCTCCAGTGTCAACCAGCCTTTGTTTCATTGAAAACATATCAAGCGTATCGGCCCAACATTCATTAGAGGTCCTTTTATACGGGACACACTTGAAGAAATAAACGTACTGTTATGATTTTATAACACAACGTCGTAGAGCACGCTCACTGTGTAGCTAACTAATGACGTGAACGAAACATTACCGGTGTAGTCCCTTTCATGAAAAACTAACAACTCGTTTTGTGGGAATAACTTTTTTTGCTATTGTGTTGTACTGGCAATTTCGGATGTTTGTATGTGACCTAAAAACAATCTGTCTTAAATACGCAGTTTTATCCCATTGTGATCCGTTGAGTTAGGGACGGTTTGTTTTTCTCTTTGTCTCTGTTGTATATTAAACTCCCTGCACATATTTTGAACGTTTCACAGAAATGTATTGCCACGAAAAGCGTGTGTTTATACTGTCAAAACAACAGCGTACATAATGTTCGACACTTGTGGAGATTCGACCATTTAAATAAATTAATTAATTAATAAATTCTCAGATAGCAGGAGTTTAAAATGGAAAAGCAACTCCATTCAAACGAACATTGCTCGGTACTAAAAATACACTTACTGTGTGTGCTGTAAATGTTCTACTTTCGAATAGAAGGACCAGACTTTAGATAGCCAATATTTAAAAAGCCCCACTTACATGCTTAGGAAATTAATAAAATTCAATATTTTTATAAAGACTTAAAACCAATGTCATGTGACACGCCAAATTTCAGAAAGATACGACGAGAAAATTTATTCCCGGAAAACAATGTTATTTTGTACTTTAATGAAACAAACTATAAGCCTAATTTGGCCGGACCAGGTTCTTATAATTATAACTACTTACATTGACATACAGGCTCCGCCCCCAGTAATTTCCCGGTGGACGAGCAGGCTCTGGTGAGGTTCCCGCTGACATGGTACAGTCCGGAGTTACAGGCAAAGGTCATAACCTCTCCAGTGTTGATGGACTCGTTGGAGGAGGTTCGAGTGTAGGTGGTACTTTTGGGATCTTTACACTGAGGGGTCCCTATGATAGATAAAGGAAGGTTAGTTCTAATTCCAGAACAATGATTCCCAAATTGGTGAAAATACGCCCTGGAATTGAAAAGACAATACCGATGCATTCGGTTCCATAAACGCCAAGGCGATGACTGGGCATCTGGGATTGAACAGTAACAAACAGTGAAAGAATAACCCAGGTTACGCCCTGGCTTATATGGCCTCGACATTTCAGTTCACGTTTTTTTTTTACAGCTGTGGCAACTTAATACATTACCCCTAATTACGAGATGCGCTGCCTATGAAGAGCCACCAGCAAGTCCAGACGCGACAGGATCAGAAATACAAAAGCTCAGAGAAATGGTGGGAACAACTGTTGGAAAGTGGATTTTTCTCATATTTTCAGGTCCCTGGTCCTATTGGGGGGTAGGATCGAGTAGTTCTTGGAAATTGGATTTTTCTCATATTTTCAAGTCCCTGGTCCTATTGGGGGGTAGGATCGAGTACCTAGTCTTCTCGGATAAGGACGAAAAAATTCGGAGGGCCCGTGTGCACGTTGCGCACGTTAAAGATACCTTGGCAGTTGGAAATCGTAAAGAGCAGGCCGAAAGGCCGCTGCCCGGGCAAAATTGAAATTAATAGATTAAAAATTTATCCATATCATCTCCCCCCCCCCCCTCCCCCGCCAGAACAAGAAATAATAAAACAAGTAAAGTGAGGTGTAAATGCCAAGGGCAGCGAACCTCCTAAAATAAAGACCTCAAATGGGAACAACTCCAGTCCACCGGCACATAGAGCAGCAGAGTGTTAAATGGTTGGGAGACCTTTTGACAATGCCGATCTCCTAGCCGGTCCATCGTGCATACAACATGATTGTGATTTTCTGGATACAAGGCCAGGGGCAGACCAAGGTAGACCTGGACCCTTGGCGCCAAAGAAGCTCTGACGACCTACGGCATTACGCCAAGACAGGCTTCCCAGATGGCTGGGGACCGAAAATTCTTTCTTCCTGCCACGCCCTCGAGGGTACAAGCAGATTGAAAAACCACAAAAACAACCCCAAACTAATGAAAAGAATTACGCCAGAAGAAGAATTGTTTTTTTTTAAATGCTTTTTACAAATCACAGACAGGAAGATCTAGGGAATTTACGTTAAAAAAGATAAGATTACCACCCCCCCCCCCTTCCTCCTCCATAAAAAAAGAAAATAGAGTTAGGAGACCTTAGTCTATTTACAAAGTCAAATAGAGAAAATACTTAGTTATGTTCACTGTTCATCTAGAGCTTACTATGTAAAATACCACGGTCCCCTAACTAGAACCTCTAAATGTCCTCATTGAACATTCATACGAGATAATGCAATCTTATTTGTTCACATCAAGCCGTGTTTTCATGTGTACGGAAAGGGAAACGTCAACTGACCATCAACTAGTAAAAGGAAAGAGTGTTTTCATGTGTGCGGAAATTGCATGAAAACAATGTCTCTATTACACTACTTGAAGGGTTTTTTGATGTTTGCTTTGCTTTTTCCGTTTACGTACAAATGAAAGCCCAGCTTGAGATTACACTTTTTTTCAAGTGTCTCGGAGTCCCTAGCA
>OZ007582.1:20750791-20780791 GCA_963931925.1 Onchidella celtica
ATAACAGAGTTAAAGCATTCGGAAACTGACCACAAGCAACTGCCGAACCGCCCTGCACTGTGGCGACAACGTGTCTGCTCCAGTTGTAACTGGGCTGCAATGACAATAAGGCAGACTTCCCAGATATGATTAAAGAAGTACACAAATCAAATAAACAAGTTGGAACCTAGACTCCCACTGAGGTTATCTGGCTTTATGGCAAAGACCCACATTATCTAGAAAGATTTACTCACAGCCACAAGCCCGTTTCACTTTGGTCCAACCGTTGGCGGTGCATGCAGAGAAAACCGGCATAGAACTGGCGTTTTTGCACACAATAGGCACCTGATCCCCTTCGATGTATTTTTTATTGGGGTCGTAGTTTAGGGGTATGCCATCGTCAGGGACAGGAAGAGGTCCACAGGTGACTAATCAGACAATAACAGAAATAAAGTGAACCAGCTAAAGAGTATCCATAGCTAAAATTATGCCAAACTCTAGATATTCTTGGCAAAATATAGGTTAGTATTATGATGTCATGTACTGTTACCAATTCAATCAATCCTACATTGTATTTCAGGACATGCCGATCCAAGGAACCAGTTATTGGCGGAACCACAAAAAGTAGACACCTACATTTTTATACAGAATAAAGATGATATTCGAATTAAAACATGGAAGTTGAAAGTTATCGACATTAAGGCTTCTGGTTTGTTTTTTTTTAAAATGTAATTTTTCGATTCACTTCATCCTCGAATGGTGTCCTCTTTTGGTATTTATATGTTTTTTTTTTTCGTTTGACCGCCTTCCAGAAACGGGAGAGACGATGGAAAGAGAGCGGGAGAGAGAGAGCAGAGAGGGAGAGAAAGGGAGAGGGAAGGGGAGACAGAGAGGGAGGAAGAGAAAGAGAGAGTGAGAGAGAGGGCAGGTTTATCTCGTGTAGTGCCTGAACTACATCTAGCTCTGAAAATAAAACTAACATAAGAGAGAGAGAGAGAGAGAGAGGCATTTGTTAAAAATCAACCACGATACATGTACAGTTTGAGAAGAGGGACAGGATAAGTAGGCGAGGACCGATACGGGTAAGGATAATCAGTGGCTGGGCGGTATAGGCCGAAATGCATGCTCGTGCTCGCCACAATTAGGATTGGTCTCACTTACCTGCAGAGTCGACTTGACAGATGTAATTAGCCGTGTAATTGCCTTTACAAGGATCGTTGCGCCAGGCTCCACGATCAGAGAACCAGCTCATTCCAGTTTTCAGACGAACACAATCCCAGGGACCATAAAACATGGCTGCCACAGATTGAAAACAGCGTGTATTCATTAACCAACCAATAAACCTACAAACAAACCACCCAAAAAACCAGCCATCCACCCACCAAAAAACCAACCAACCAGCCGACCAACCAAACCACCCTACCAATCAACCAACCAACCACCCAACCAACCAACCAGCCAACCAACCAACCAACCAACCAACCATCCAACCAACCATCCAACCAACCAACCAAAGGCTTAATGAAACGTTCGATGATCAAATTCTCTACTGATCAGGCAGAACGACTTTTGATACAGCAATTAGCTCCCCTGTCCACTACACATTGCTTCCCCTGCCTTCAGAAAGCGTTGCTTACCATCTTTGCGGGAAAAATTGTGGTAGGGCATGGAAATGTTGGTGTCGGTGAAAACCCACTGTTTGTTGAACAGCTGACCACTAATCCATGCCGAGGCTTGGAAACTGGTGAGAAATAATTAAATGATTATAAAACCGGCAAGACTTCAGCAGAACCAATTGGTGTACTTACACTGCCTCTATTTCTCGATGTCGCTGTAATAGCATACCAGCTAATACATGCAAGAGAGTATCATTAGAAGTTTTTGAATTTAAACACTAGCAATCCTGTCTATCTCATTCCATTTCTCATGATAAAGATATGAGCGTTTGAGTTCATCCCTTCAGACTCGGTGATTTAAGAATGAAATTATGCAGTGGCTGGGACATGGGGCAAAATGTGCACTTCGGAGTTTGTTGGGTTCGGGTGTTATGAGAGAGAGAGAGAGAGAGAGAGAGAGAGAAAGAGAGAGAGAGAGAGAGAGAGAGAGAGAGAGAGAGAGAGAGAGAAAGAGAGAGACAGAGAGAGATAGATAGAGAGACAGAGACAGAGACATACAGACAGACAGACAGAAGAACACAGAGACAGGGAGACAGAAATAGAAAGAGAGAGAGAGACAGACAGACAGACAGAAAAAAGTGAGATAGAAAGAATGCAATGACCCCCCCAAAAAAAGATTAAACAATGGAGTGAGAACTGAAAATGAAAGGATATAAACAAGAATGAAGGCACAAAAGGAAAGTTAAAGAAAATAATAGAAATAATAATAATGATAATAAAAACATGAGACATGGCAATAAACTAAATAGACTGAGACAGACTAAGATACCTACTCTCCCCCTCTCTGACGCCGGTATTGGTTTACCAAGTTCTGATCGGTTTCATTCCTAATCTGGAACAATGTGCCAGAATCTGAGTAACTTTTGCATGCTTTGAGAGCTTCGGGTTGTTTCAAGTTTGTCGTGAAAATCTGGAGACACCTGTCATTATGACTGAGCCACTGGTCAGGACAAGCTGAAATTCAGGGATAGTAAATTATAAACCAGAGTTAACAATCATTATTTGATTTAAAAGAAACAAAAGACACCAATAATAAAGCTTTCTGAGCCCCGACAAATCGATTTTCGTGAGGGGGAGGGGGGGGGGTGTCTTTAAAGATTGTCTGTGGAAGTGCACAAATGAAAAGATTTGGAAACAAGTTTTCTGAAGTATTGCCAATTTCAAATGTTTTAGCTTACGTTTTCATTAGAAACCAATGCTGTAAAAAGTTAGTTGTATGTAACAATAGAGCCTGTGGATTATCTTTAATTTTTTTTTTTAAACCTTGTGAAACGATCGAAAAAAAAAAAAAAACGACATGGTCCAGAGGCACAATTTTTAGATACTACTGAGGTTATATTTGCATGGCAAAATACAATGACTATTTCCGTATGGCAAAACATAATGGCTCTTTTGTTTAACGAACTAAAATCCACTAACGCATTTTACCCTCTCGCGCAGAGTGTCAAATATGTTGAAAGTATTACCGTAAGTCTTTCTGAATACTTATCGTACATTTTTTGTAGTTTTGTGTAGGCAGCTGACACGATTTGAAACAGGCCGTCCTTTCAATAGCAGTTTTACAGAATTCTGGATCAGCGGCTATCAGTTGGGCACAATCCGTCAACACATCGTCGGGAGCAACTGGAAAAAATTTGAAATCCTATTATGCTTACTAATTGGGATTGGTTTTGTGTTATAATTATTATTATTATTATAATTCCTGTTTTGTCTGGAGGAAAAGAAAAAAAAACGTGTATTATGGCGGCAGAAGAGTACAGGCAAACGGGAGAAGCTATTTATTTCATCGCTCATTTCTTTAGAGAAACGGGTTTGATTTTTGCGATCAGCAGAGAGGTAGCAGTTTGGCTTTGATTAGTACAACGTGTTTGTTTATTTTGTCTGTATATATGAAGGCAATATAAATATTATCATTATCATTCTTTGTGTACAATATGTCGGCAAAGAAATCTGCCTGTCTCCAACACAGAGAACTATTTCGCACGTATCACCTGAAGAGGTTGAAATTGTCACAGAGGCCAAATATCTTGGCATTACTATTGATTCATTGCTTAACTGGCATGCGCATGTAACATATGTATACAAGAAAGCCAACCAGCGCATGTATTTCCTCAGAAAGCTCCGCTTTTTAAAAGTTAGCAAAAGCATTCTGAAAATATTTTACACCATGGCTATTTAGAGCGTTTTGATGTATGGAGTTGTCTGTTGGGGAGGAAACATCTTACAAAAAGATAAAAATAAGATCAATAATTTAATTAAAAAAGCATCCAAAATTTGTATCTGTGATCTGCCATATTTTGATGAGCTGTACACTGGTGCTTGTATTAAAAAAGCTAATATTATTATAAATGACCCCCAACATCCCCTGAACAAGGAATATATAAGATCTGTAAGAAGTTTAAGGCTGTTGTCAAAGAAAACTAAAACTGAGCGCTACTTTAAATCGTTTATTCCATCATCAACTAGGATGTTACAATAATGTCGTCATCTTGATCGTAATCTGTGCACAGTTGAATTATGTCCTGCGTGTCAGGTCAATGTGTTTTAGTTAGGGAAGCATATTGTGTGCACTGTTAATTTTGTTAATTTAGTTAATTTATCAGTGTGTGTGTATATATGTGTGTGTGCGCGCTATGTATCATACTTTCTGCTTCTGTAACTGTATTGTTATGTATTCAATGATCAAAACAAATTTCCTTGTACAAGGACGAATAAAATTTATCTTATCTTATCTTATCTTATCTTATTGTGATGTAAATGCACGAAATGACATTGGAATTGTAGTTTAAACACTCAACGAAATGTATCCTCTTTCTACCCCTGTTCACTAGACAATATGGTTAAGCCACAAGGTGAATTTTTAAAGTTTTTGCTTCCTTAGATGGAAGTAACTGAAGAATTCATTTGCAAGTTCATATCAGCACGGATTGTTTTAATTCAATGTTTGTTTACCTAATGTTCTTTTTTTTCTCTTGGCCGATAATTAAGTCAGTCTCTTCAAGGTTTAAATATAAGTATAGTATTTGTTGAAGTTGAAGAAAGGCATGCAATGGAGGAGTTTCCGATTACGAGCGGTAGACACTGAGGTGCCTCCCATAACCTGAATCACTGGATGCAGCCAGCGTGAGGGAAACAGGTGCCAGCGGGCTGGACGAACCCGACAAAATTTATTAATGCTCTCCACTGGGACCATAAGTAGGTAAAGCGTTGAATGGACCTTGGAGCTTGGCGAGGAAAACTTATGGGGATGCCCGGTGTGCTAGGTTTCTGATTCCTGTTCTCAAATCAAATCAAATGAAATAGAGGAATTTGAATATTCTGTAGCTTTTCATCATTGTACTTACGGAATAATTATTCAATTAGAACACGTGTTTGAAGGCTTAAATTGTGTACGATCATGGCGTACTATGGGAAGTTCTCTGACTTCAGCAAAGATCTCTGAGAGATTTCGGTGTACGAGTCCAGTGTACTTTCGGAAGTTCTCTGACATCAGCAAAGATCTCTGAGAGACTGGTCGTTCAATTCGACCACGGTTTACTTACGGAAGTTGCATACGTCACAGTAACGTTTCTGGCAGACGGATCCATTGACGTAAGTGTAACACCAGGGCTGGAGAAGCTCTCCGCCAGGATTTCTGCATTGGTTCCCATTATCTATCAGGTTGAGGGAGCTGCAAAAAAGGAGGACACATTACATAATAAAATCTTATGCGTGTTTCTAATGCCCACTTCCATCCATCCATCCATCCACCGTCCATTCATCCAGCCATCCATCCAACCATCCATCCATTCACCCACCCACTAATCCAGTCACACAACCAACAAAACTATGCAAGGAGTATAAATTGACTGACTATTAGAGAATGGGCTATACGAAGAAAAATAAGATTACAGTAAAGGGTGCAGTTGTGCCTATTAAAAATCAAACGCCTGGGCCAGTGGCATTGAAGAAACTCTGACGACCTACGGCATTACGTCAAGCCAAGGTTCCTGGTCAACGGCAGACCGAAGGCTCTTTCTTCCCGCGACGCCCTTTACGATACAAGCACATTAAACAACAACAACAACAACTATTTAAAGAAACGTTTTTTGTTTTTTTTTAACTGTGCTTGGAGGACTCAATGAAAGTTACATGGAGAAGAGTCTTGCATTTTCATCTCTTAAAACCTTATGTGTTTGAGGCATTTTTGGCCTTTACTTCAAGTGACATTGACAATCACTCATGTATTCTATCACTGTGTCATTATTATTTTGCCTCCGTATTGAATTTGCAGATTCCTCTGTGGTGTTGAGACACCCATTTCTCTCTCTCCCCCACCGTAGCTTCGCCAAGGTTGCGACAGGTGCCATGCTCGAACCCAATCGATTAGTGTCCTATTGCTTATTATTCCACTTTCATCTCCAACTTGACTAGTACAACAGAAGATTCTTACCCAATGAAAGGAAAGTCACTACAATTCACAGCTTGTCCCCATGGCACACATTCCTCATACTCTTCCGACACGGATTTCTGCCCTATATAATCTGACCCATTTCTTTTCTGGTCATAGCAGAAATCTTCAGCTGGTATTGGAGAAAAACAGGTTATGTTCATTAATTACTCATCTAACCGTTTTACCCCTTTTCAGAAATCCCATGGGACATGAAAAAAAAAAAATCACCGATCATCACTTTTTTTTTTAGTTTCAACCAATTTGAGGCAAACATATGAACACAGTTTGCTGATCACTCAAACCTTGAAAGATTTGTCCCTTTGAAAGCCATTCAATTAAAAAAACAACTCACTTCATTGATCTGCCACTAAAACCACCTGTTTCTTTGAGAAGGATCAGTACTTTTCATAATGCAAGGATGAAAGGTGCGTTAGAGAAGTGGGCAGCTCAGAGGTTTACTATTCAGCAGTTGATATTTACTATATAATTGTTGTTGATGCTGGTAATGGTAGATAAGTGTTTATGATTAGATAGCTACTGCCGGTGCTGATGTCAAAGGTGGTGGTGACGACGATGATGATGAAGGTGATGTAGGTGATAATGATGTGATTGATAATGATAGTGTTACTGTTGTTGGTAATGGTGTTGTGCTTAATTATGAAGCTGCTGTCAATATAGCTATCGATAGCGATGACAATGGCAATGATTATATTATAGATTTAAAAAAAATGGTGGTGATGTAGCTACTGCTTTTGTTTCAGTCGAGGTGTTGATGACGATTATGAACAGTATTGTAGTCTTGTTGTTTCGATGATATTGACGATCATGGCAATGTTTTTGTTGTTATTGCTGTTGTCGTTGCTGGTGTGATTTAAACTTATCGCCATCGTTTGAGCTTGTCCAAGGTAACGACCTACACCCACAGTTTCCAAACCCACTAACGTCAACAGCATAATAAACACTGGTGTCAAGCACGGAAGTCTCTTTTTTGGACCGATTCACGTCTAATTTTCAACGCTACCTACTCTAAAGATGATTCTCTGAACGTTTGCAGCTCCACACATTTAAAAATAACAACATTCTAGCAACATAGTAAAACGAAACATGATACCAATCAGGCCCTGCTGAATTGTTTGTCAGAGCAGGAACAGAATGTTATACAAAAGGATACTCACGAAAGATTACGTCCACTGTGAAATTCATTCCTTTCTTGGGCGATTTCTCATACCAGGACCACCATTCCAACAGCAGGAAATCCCCCACACTTAGTAGTTGGGCTGGGCTGCGATAGTTGTTAACTCTACAAATGGACACAATCATGGGTAAGAATGTGGATTTTTCCGGATTTAATGAAAGTAGTGGAGAGTGCTTGAAATATCTGATAAACAGGTAACTATTAATGGCAATTTTGGGTTGAAGATACTTTTCAATACTAGAAAAACGCTTGATGAAGAATCATTATCGCATGTTAGGAATGACTTCAGTATTTCCTAAAAACTGTCTCTACATTCAGTACTATGACCACTGCCTGTCCTACATCAAGAACTGCAAAATATTGTAATCACATATCATCTACCACATTCACCACTAATGAACACAAGAGACATTATTATATTAATTTTTGTAATAATAGTCAATCTAGGCTAAATATCGCCAATACAAATGCCACACATATAAAACAATATCAATAAACATCATAATAACAAAGACTATGAAGACATGCACAGCATTAGAGAAGTTGCAATATGAACCTCAACAATGGAATAACCAGAAAACGAGAAAAAGTAGGGAAACTGTTAAGAAAACATAGATCTACATAAAAGTCTGAGGGAGAGTAAAAATATCAAAGATTAAGTTGTTTATTTATTTGTTTATCTGTATTATTTTTCTATACATCAATTTAATTTTCAGTATGCGTAATTTCTCGAATTCTTGAAATCTTTCCATTATTTCTTGGCAGCTTTAGATCAAGAGAGTAACATTTTTGAAAACTAAGTCGAGTAAAACAAAATGTCTCCTGACAAACTGTCTATGTAGAAATAATCCTTTGCACAACGGCCATAGTTCCTCAATACGGGCTGATCATTATAAATACCGGAAAACATTACTATATTAATAGGAATTAAACAGCGTCTTTCCAAAACTGGGTAAGTGAAATTTTGTAAAAGTTATGGTCCTTTTCAGAAAGTCATTGAAACTTAGTGTAAGACGTGACACGGTGTAATTGTTCAGTTAAAGCTTGCTGTGGCCCGTTTTTATCTGAAGATTAAGACGGGGCATAGCAAGTTTAGTTCTACATGAACACGTACTCTTACACTGAGTTTGAATGGCCACCTGAAAAGAGCCACAACTCTTGCAAAATTTGACTTTCCCAGTTTTGGAAAACTGCTCTTCAATTATATTCATCTGGGTGATGAAGGGGTAAGAGCATAATATATTTAACGACACAGTTTTCAATGTACTTTATTTACAATTCATCACAAATGAGAGGTATTGTGTTATGGCAGTATGGGCATGTTTGATTCTCTTAATCCCTTCAATTTGCAGCTCAGTGGCCCAGCTGGCAAACAAACAGCCCCGTAATCAAAGATCCTGGGTCTGAGTCCCCGCTGTATGTTATTTTTATTCCATCTTCTTCCTTCTTGAGGTCGTTCTTTTTCTCACTGTGTTTTAAAGCTGTGCCAACATTTGCCCATATAATATGCTATTTCTAATTAGCTATCACAACTTCAAAATGAAGCCCGGTTCAAGAAGAAACGCCAAGTATGTTCGCAAATCTGACCTCGTATTCCATATTACATTCTGTTACATGGACAATTATTGGGTGTGGCACACAATAGCTATCTTAACTTGCTAGGCCACATCGGAAAAAGACAAAAAAAAAAAAAAAAGAACCCCACCCACTAACAACTACTAACAAGAACAACAACAAAAACAAGTTTTAGTTTAGATTAAAATTAATAGATTAAAATTTATCCATAATTATCACCCCCCCCCCCCCACCCCACCCCCCATATCACCAACGAAAATTCGTAATTCATTATTAAATAAATATTATATAATATATAATTCAAATAATATTACAATACTTTAGAATACAAGCTGTGAGTTGTGAATTGTTGTGAGTTGTGAACTGTGCCTAACAGGCTGCGTTGCAATTTGCTTTGAGATAGAGAGTGATAGAGAGAGTGAGAGAAAGATGGTGAGAGAAAGAAAGAGAGAGTGAGAGAGATGCAAATGGAGAGAACAAGACTTTCTGAAAAGCGCCTAGAGCAAACTCGTTTGGATTAGGCTCTATATAAATGATCTTCATTATTATTATTATTATTATTATTATTATTATTTTGTAAAGCCGTACTTTAGTAGCTTTTCTTTCTTTCATTTATTTATTTTTTTATTAACTTATTTATTTATTATTTATTTACTTATTCACTTGTTTACTCATTTGTTAATTTGTTTATTAAAAAAAAAAAAAGCACTGCCTTTTTGCTGATCATAAATAAGTAAAATGTTACTGACGCGGCAGGCTCCTGCCAAGTATTATGTCTCCTGTACAGGACCATATCCAGTGGGTGAACGTCATAGGTGTTAAAGGTCACCCTCAGCTTGGAATCTTTGGGGCCCTGTGGAAAGGTTAGCGGCACAGTGATAATGATTTGATATTTCACTGAGTAACATTGATTACTCTTAGTACTTGTCTATCTGTCTGCCCGTTTGTCTATCTGACTGCCTATCTGTCTATCTGTCTGCCTATCTGTTTAACTGTCTGCCTAGTTGTCTATCTGTTTGCCTGTTTGTCTATCTGTCTGCCTATTTGTCTATCGGTCTGCCTGTTTGTCTGTCTGACTGCCTATTTGTCTATCTGTCTGCCTATCTGTCTGTCTAGTTGTCTATATGACTGCTGTTTGTCTGTCTGACTGCCTGTTTGTCTATCTGGCTGCCTATTTGTCTATCTGACTGCCTATTTGTCTATCTGACTGCCTATTTGTCTATCTGACTGCCTATTTGTCTGTCTGTCTGCCTGTTTGTCTATCTGGCTGCCTAGTTGTCTATCTGACTGCCTATTTGTTTATCTGACTGCCTATTTGTCTATCTGTCTGCCCATTTGTCTATCTGTCTGCCTGTTTGTCTAACTGACTGCCTATTTGTCTATCTGTCTGCCTGTTTGTCTATCTGACTGCCTATTTGTTTATCTGTCTGCCTGTTTGTCTATCTGACTGCCTATTTGTCTATCTGTCTGCCTATTTGTCTATCTGTCTGCCTAGTTGTCTATCTGTCTACCTATTTGCCAATCGGTCTGCCTATCTGTCTACCTGTCTGCCTAGTTGTCTATCTGTCTGCCTATTTGACAATCGGTCTGCCTATCTGTCTGTCTGTCTGTCTGTCTGTCTGCCTGTCTGCCTATCTGTGTGCCAATTTGTCAATCTGTCTGACCGTCTGTCTATCTGCGTGCCTGTTTGTCTCCATGTCTGCCTATTTGTCTCTGTGTCTGATTATTTGTCTGTATGTCTACCTGTTTGTCTCCATGTCTGCCTTTTTTGCCAATCGGTCACCTATTTATCTGTTTTGCCTTTTTTGCTTAGCTGTCTACCTATTTTTCCTTATGTCTGCCTGTTTGTCTGTCTATCTACCTATTTGCCTATCTACAAGTATTCAACTGTATAAAACAGAATAGTACGTTGAAGTCTCTGAATTGATAACCAGCAACATCCACTGCCCACTGTAACCACCTTACCCTAGTCTCTGTGACATGTAACTTAAAAAAAACAAATTCGATAAGGATGGGTATTCACAATGGGAGAAAATTGCAATGGTGTGCGCAAGAGGCATTTTGTTTGGTGAGCATGGACATGATTCACTGAGTATTGCATCATTAGGGCAGGCACTCTTAAAACCATGTTGTGGAACTGAATAAAAGTCATTCTCGGTTTTCTATTTTCTTTTACATATTTTATTCTGCTGCCAACCGAGGAGGAGGAGGAGGAAAATGTAGGCTGCAGCGTCTTTTTTTGTTCCTTTTCTTTCACTTGTAAAAATTAACACAACGACCTACTTACCAACCTGTCCACATTTGCATGTGTATGCGCCCCTTCCTGATCAACTGGTTATCTACACATGTAAGTACTCCCCTTACCCTTTTACTCTTTCTCACCTGTCTGCCTAAATAATACTTGTATCTGGGGATAAAGATGCGCAGATTAAAGCTGACTTGACTTACTTCAAATCGATAGAAACATCTTCTGCTGGGCTCTCTATCTCCACCCCACCCGGGGGTCGTGAAGGTCACAGAGGGATTGCTTTTGTCAAGTCGAACTGCTTGGTTACAGCCTGAGTGAAACAAAATGAGTTAGGCTAAAATCCATTGCATACAAGTACTGACATTATAAATGTTATAAGCATTACATTTTTCAGACTGATTCTTGCCGGTAAAATTGAAGATGATTAAGCACCCACCCGCAGCCCCCTCGCTGCACCCCAACCCCTACACACACACACACGCACACATACACACAGAAACGCTCTTTTTTTCAGCCCGGCGAAGGTCAAAGTGACCGAAAGCTTGCTGTTTTCTTCATTTTTTTTTCCATTTCATTGTTGTTTTTTTAGCTCTCCTTCTTGAATGTATTTAACACATTGCTTGTTATCTGTTCTTAAGACAGTTTTGCAAGATACATTTCCTACAGCCATGATCTTTACAACTGAGTTTTCTGAAAACAAAACCCAACAACAATAAAACAAAAATTGAACAATTACCTTAGTAAATAAGTTCATTGTAGTATACGTAGAATGCGCATATCCGCCATCTTTAGTGTAAGAACCCACGCATGACCATGGCGATTGTGGCATTGATTTTGATTCTTTAGTTGATTTGCTATGTGAACACGTGGGCCGTCGCTAACCAATCTGCGGCAAGCTAAAAGTAGTTCGCTACAATAAACAAATGGCACGAGTGTACATGTTCAATGGGAGACGTTCGGTCAATTGTTTCACTCCCTTTCCCTTGTTTACACGGATGATGGGGAATCTGACCAGTTTGGATCCATCCTTTCCACCCTTGTCATAACCATCAACTACAATGCAACCAGCAGGCATTTTAACAGCTTAAACATATCTCGAAGTTACACTCATCAGCTGATGCACCGGCCATCTATAATGTAGGAAGATCAAAACAAAAACAGCCTTTGACGCCATACGCATTCTACCTACAAAAGTTAAATATACTACAAAGGTTGGTCATAACTGAGCTTTTAGTGCACTGACAGGCTTAATTTAATAGATATTATTGATCGTGACAGACCTACGTACCGTACTTGGGAGGGATGTAGCTGCACTGATATGACTTGAATGTGTGACTCGAGATCTCGTTGGACGGTTGTGTCCCTGTAGCTTTAGTGCCATCAAGATGAAGAGTGAACACTGACCTAACCCCTATCATACCTGTTGGGACAAAGACCAAGCGGGTCATTGGTGGTTTTGTATGCATGTTGTTGTCAATGGTGTTACTGGTGTGATGGTAAAGCTGATCTTCTCTTCAACAACATTTGATTCCACCAGCAACTGCCTCGTTCATAAACGATACAAGATATAAAGCATCACTTCAGACAGAAAGGAAAGTGCATTAAAAGTTAGAATCTGCAATCTTGCAACAGACCTCATGTCAGTCAGAACAATAAGCACTCATTTCTTGGTAGAGGAAAGGCACGAGAGTGAAAATAATAAATATGTTTAATATAATTATGGCAAGCACAGTCTCTCATGGGCATTACTGAGCAACACACTCCGTTCTTGTTAGTGAAAAATGCACTGAACTGAATGTTCACGCCTAAAAGTAAAGCCAAAGACGGATGCAAAAGTGAAGGCTCGAGAAAAAAACAAAAAAACCTTTCCGGTCAAGTATATTGATGAAATATTCAACAGGCATACTTGGACTAAAGTTTGGTTAGACTACGGGCAGAGATGACCACACAGAGACGGTCAGAAAAATTGGCGTTTTGTTTTTCTCTATTAGATTAGATGAAGTCCAGTCGACATGTATTTGTATTTTTTAGGCTATACATTGCCTTAATATCATCGCAGCCCAGCTGCAACTGGAGCAGACACGTCCTCGCCACAATGCAGCACCGGTTGGCGGTTGTATTTGGGGGGGGGGGGGCGGGGGAGGAGAATGGTAGGGATAAATTTTATTTAATTTTGTCCGGGCAGCGGGCAGTATGGCCTGTTTTTCTCGATTTCCAACTGCCAAAGTATCTTTAACGTGCGCAACGTGCATACGGGCCCTCCGAGTCTTTCGTCCTTATCGGATTAGACTAGGTGCTCGATCCTTACCTACCATGGGCTCAGGGACAGGGAAATATAGAAGGTACAAAAAGTAGAGGAAGAAAATTTATGAACGCACCATTAGTTTTTGATCAAAAAACTATTACAGTATTTTTTATCACTGTATTATAATTCTTTGGAAATTGCCTTCATTCATTTATTGTTTCATTAATAACAATGATGTTCATGTAATCACGAACATTACATATTGATTTCTTATTTCAGAATAAATTTCCTGACAATATGATAATAAAGTTATATCTTATCTTATCTTAACGATGTAATAATAATAATAGTAAAATAATAACCAGTACATTAATAATAATAATCATTTAATAATAACAGTGGTTTATTATCAAAAACTTATTATCAACTATTCCAGTACATAAGGAATGTTATTGCAACCCATGCAGTAAATGTAAGAACGTAAGTCTGAAAGTCCTGGTTTAAAACGCAGGGGTATGAGATGGTTATCACAGTGACGGCGATACCTACCCACAACACGTGGACAGCGATTAGAAATGAGAGCGAAAGGCTCCCCGCTGGGCAGGTTAATGGGGTAGTGCGTTGGCTCGAGTTTTTTGGTGCAAAACTTCACGGTAACTTTATTGCCGCTGACTTGAACATCGCCAGCACTACCATTGGGATGGCTGGTCTGTGGGGTATGGAACTCTATCGTGCCCTCCTCGAATGCTGTAAAGATCGATGATAAATGGTCTGATATAGATAGATAGATAGATAGATAGATAGATAGATAGATAGATAGATAGATAGATAGATAGATAGATAGATAGATAGATAGATAGATAGACACACATACAGATAGACAGACAGGTGGATAGATAGATAGATAGATAGATAGATAGATAGATAGATAGATAGATAGATAGATAGATAGATAGATAGATAGATAGATAGATAGATAGATAGATAAAGACACATACAGATAGACAGACAGGTGGATAGATAGATAGATAGATAGATAGATAGATAGATAGATAGATAGATAGATAGATGTATTGATGGATGGATGGATGGATGGATAGATAGATAGATAGATAGATAGATAGATAGATAGATAGATAGATAGATAGATAGATAGATAAACACACATACAGATAGACAGACAGGTGGATAGATAGATAGATAGATAGATAGATAGATAGATAGATAGATAGATAGATAGATAGATAGATAGATAGATAGATAGATAGATAGATAGATAGATAGATAGATAGATAGATAGATAGATAGATAGATAGATAGATAGATAGATAGATAGGTAGACAGACCACACTTACCGCCTCCACATGGTAGGCCCTTGGATTTAACAACACTATAGTGACCGCCGCTTGGCCACGACATCCAGTCTTGTTGGGCAGGGTCAGATGGCGATGTCTTAGAGCAAAGATGCAGGTACGTAACGTTCCCTGCCTGGGGCAGCCGGTAAGGGGAGGGTTCCTGGACAGCTGGGCCAGTACCTGGCAAGGGAATCCACCCTTCATTGAAACCCTTGGGGCAGGAATCTCCAGCTGCCAGTAGAACCATTGGTGCCTTTGACCAGGCAATAAATTGGTTTGCTGGGGACGATAAGCACGACATTTAATCCTTCTAAATTGAAGAGGTTGTTTTCCAAAACTGGGTGGGTCAATTTTTTCATAACTTATGGCCTCTTTCAGACTGTCATTCAAAATTAGTGTAAGGCGCGGTGTAAGTGTTCAGTTACAACTTGAACGTGTTCAGTCTAAACTTGGGATAAAGACGTGACATAGCAAGTTTTAACTGAACACTTACACCTCGTCTTACACCCATTTTAAATGAATATCTGAAAGGGGCGATAACTCATGCATAATTTTACTTACCCAGTTTTGGAAAAAAAACAAAAAAAACTCTTCAATTATGGACCTGACATAAACAGACAGATGTCAGTTGCCTAGAGAAAAAGACACGTGTTCATGTATTTCTCACATTTATATCTGAAAAAATTACCTTCAACTGGCACCCCATTTTCCCTCACTTTTGCTAGCTAATGGAAGATAACAAGTTTTCCAATGGGCACAACCAACCAAACAAAACATTACATGAACCCTTTCAAAATGTCCATCTTACAAAGAAATCCCAACTTTGTTGGACTGTGGATAGATAGATAGATAGATAGATAGATAGATAGATAGATAGATAGATAGATAGATAGATAGATAGATAGATAGATAGATAGATAGATAGATAGATAGATAGATAGATAGATAGATAGATAGATAGATAGACAGATAGATAGATAGATAGATAGATAGATAGATAGATAGATAGATAGATAGATAGATAGATAACAACCATGCAAGCTCATTTTTGTTGGGTTAGTGGACGCTTGAAGTAGTGGCTCCCCCTGCGCTTTCGTTCTATTAATATGATGTTTATCGTCTCGTTTTTTGCTAGCACAAAGTGAATGTTATCGTGTCGTCGTGTTTTCTCAAAACTCAGACTCATTCCCCTCCCCTTCCCCGTCTTCTCCCCGGACTTGATAAAAATAGACTCTTCAAGAATGCGTTACCTTTTGTATTAAAGCAATTAATTAGAACTAAACGTACTTTTCCCCGCTCTCTGCCATTATGTATAACAACGGCAAAACCTAATATCTTGAAGTAATAAAAATCAAGTAAGCTGACATACGCCCATTTATCTGTGTAGAACAGTTTGTGGCAGGGTCAAGATCAACTGGACAGACACATCGGCAAACACCACTTTCCAAGGCCATATAACCGGAACCGCAGTCTCTGGAATCGTTTTTACAAAACGTCTCTGAAAATTTCAAGGGAAAAACAATTAGATTTGGCCAGTTTACATCTGTACTAATTCAGATATGTTGCTGCTGGTGGCAGCCACTGTCTTATTAACATTATCAAATCTTCTGTTGTTGATAAATTGATTAGTATTGATTAGTTAATGACCGTATTATTGATTAAATAAGACGATTACTGTCTTGCTGGTAAATTAATGACCCTCTGATTGACACGTCCAACAGCACCAAACTGGTAAGTTGGGTACTACAATGTAATGTATTAGTTGAGTATTCCTGCCATGACACTATGCCAGATTTCCCAAATGGGATTGAAGAATTATACAAAATACAAGCAAAGAAAAAATACAAAAATACAAAATAATGCGTCGAATGAAATTTTACTCTTGTCTTCTGTAGACATAGCACTATGTTATAATTATTTTCTTTTTTTGTTGTTGTTTTAAACAAGTACTTCAGTCTTAATACGGCAGAATCCACACTAATTGGGCATCTGAAACTGCATCTTTGATGTTATTAATGTGACCTAGATCGAGATATACAGCTGTGCTTTGAGCGAAGAATTCATTGCAAAATTTATAATACGAGTAGAACTAAACTTTGGCGGTACTAATCAGATTGCCTATCTTTCAGAATACTGCAAACCTAATTATGTCGTCAGTATCAAAACCCCTGAGTTAGTATATAACAAAAGCAGTTACAGGACTAGACCTGTGAAAACAAGGTGGCCATGACTTGGGAAGTGGATTAAGCCCAACATGTACAAGATTCGATATGCTCAAAGTGATCAAAGTTCATGGATAGCTGATCTAAAATCTTTACAGGTCCAAATCGTAAGGCCGTGAATAGACACTTACGCAAAATATTTGTAAGAATATAATTATAATAATTATACTTTATCATCAAAATTGCCAAACATGCCTTTGGAAGCCACGTCGACCTGTCGTCCATATTTTCCATTGTACATTACTGCAAGAATTATGAAAGAATTTCGATTTCTGATAACAACTCATAATCAGCCAGCTGTTTCCTTTGAAACAGAACCATTAGTGATGATGATATTAGCAAAGCAGAGTGTTTGTTTTCTGCTTTATCTAGAGAGAATAATGTTCCATGTTGGGGCTAGTGAGGAAATGATTAATTTCGGAAGGTCAGGTGGGAGGGTGGAGGTTGTTTATCGATATCAGTAGTCTGTTTTGGGGGTTTTGAAAAGTTGGCAGCTGTTTTGATTACATTGATTTGCATCTGCGTATCACATATTAAAGTTTTTGGTCATCTTTAGGGAAGAAACAATCCAAGGTTGGTGTAGGCGCCAGACTGGTGATTCGCCGCCATCACACTAATACACTAGGCATTGCCCACACAGTCCTGTTTCACCCCTATGGCTAACCTGCAGAGAATATCAGCTATGACAGCCCATTTCTGTCAGGAACTGACTTACTGGTCATTGGTAATTTTGATCGATTACGATGATTAGCGCAGAGCTTTGTGATGATGTTTATGTCTTGGAACAGTATGATAGTCCTCGTGGTTAAAAGCATCTGTTCCCAAAGTGTCATGGTTTAAACCCAAAGCGCAACGTCAACGCCGCAGCCGGCCCATGACCTCGTGTGAAGTGCCAATAGAGAATGTCTTAATGAGGATTACCTGCACATGTGTACACTTCGTTCAGCTCCATAAACAGAATATTTTCTGAAGAAAATTGCACTGGAACGTCAAACAGATCGTCTCGTATAGGGAAGTAAGTCTCAAAACCGTTACTTGACCAAACCTGGCAATGCGACGATCGAATGTCATAAGTGGATTTTCGTAAAATATTAGGAGAAAACAAAGTTTACGATAATTTAAAAAAAAAAAAAAGATATTCATATCATACATGTATTCTCAGTACTGCATTGATGTGTATCATTATGTGAAGTGTTTGTGTGTAGGTGGGGGGGGGGGGGCATTAAGAAATTAATGTAAGATCATATTTATTTTGCGAAGAACAAACTAAAATGCAAAACAAATACAATAAGAAAACAAAATTTAAACAGCGCTGGTATATTGTTTGGGGAGTGCAGCGAATAGGTTTTTTGGCGTCAAGTTTTTAACCAACTTCAATAAAAAATCTGCAGCCATTTCGTGGCAAGCAAGCCAAACATATTAAACATAATATTCCTATGCCCTCCAACCTAAAACTTTCCTATGAACAATGTAACCAAAACCAGAGTTCAGCACAATGGCATGACCCAAAGAGCCCTGCCGAAAAATGGATAGAAAAAGAAAAGGTCTCAACTCACGTTGTCGGCGTATGTCATATCCGACAAGAGATCGATGTAGGTGTACGTTGTGATTGCAGGGTGGATTTTGGAGTATGCAGATCTCTGTCCTGACAGAAATAATTATACTCACTCATTAAGTCGGTCCAATTAAAAAAAAAAAAAGCGATTAACAAAAAAAAAAAAAAAGTGAAATGTCCAAAACTTGTTGAAAGGATACCAAAAATGAATCTTGATAAAGCGCCTGACAGGAATCGCTCCAAGTCTGGATAGGAAACTCTTGTAAAGACAATATTAGTCTGATAGGAATCTGATACTGCCACAATCATAAATAATCATAATAATATTTTTTTATTTTCTTCTTATTTTAATCAGTAGATTTCGTGTACCAGTATATTATTATATTAAAATGTCGGTGATCCCAGTTGTCACTTGTTGAATTAAAGCGAAAAACTGCTGGCTAGGATACAGAAATGAGTTTAAACCTTATTCTCGCCTCTCTCTGATTAAACCGAACCTCTTTGATACCATGCTTTGCTACCAGGACCAGCAGTAACAGTTTTTCAGATGTTTACTTTGTTGAAACGCCCTTATCAGTATAATCTCCAAGCAATAAATTTTAAGATTAAAATTAGAAAAAAAAAAGCGTTAACTTAGCATAGCTCAGTAATTCTTTTTTCTGGCAGCAACTCCTCCAACCAGCAGCATAACCCTGGAACTTCCTGAGGAATGATGTCTGATAACATTGAATTACCTGAATTAAAGTAGGACTATTTAGTTAAGGGCAATTCTAAGATACACAACTAAACAAATATTGGAACATACAGGTCAGGAGAATCTTACCCGGGCTGATGTTTGCCAAGTTAATTGTTATATACTGGTCACGGTCTGGGAAATTGTGGCCGTGAATCGCCCCAAGTGTATGAAGCATTTCGTGAACATTGGGCCCCTGAGAACAATAAAAACGATACTGTTTAGTTGAAGAAAGCAAAATGCATCTTAAATTTGCTGCAATAAGATGGCTTTAAAATTCATTTCCGCACGTGAAACATTATAGTGAGCAACCACGTTTGAGGATTATTCGAGGATTACCGAAACATTTGTTCAACTGTCGACCCTTTTACTTTAATCGATGATTTTGCTCCTTCACGACCTCCACCCCTCCTCCACTTTTTTCCAAAAAGAGGACTTGGAGGTGGGGGGGGGGGGGATTTATGATACCAGGGAAAGAAATCGCTCTAAAGACATCCGTAAAGGAAGGACAAAGGCCATCAATATCTGTGTGCATGAAGATCACCTTCGTAATTTCAGGCACTGCGTTCTCTCTATAAAACCCTGCCTGTAAACTAACTTCAGAATCGCATGCACTGGAGGCAAGGAGACACCATTCTTATGTGGTTTAGAGTAACATAAGCCGTCACTAATTGCTAGAATGACATGAGGGGGCCAAAACAGGGAGAACCTCTGAATTATAGAATGTGGACTGATGAAAACCAGGAAAACTAAACAGAACACACTAATTAAGAATTAGTTGGCGTGACATAAGGTAATGATAATTAATATTATTATACAGTAATAATGGTAAAGTACACACAAACATAGCACCTTTCCTGACGGCCCAATGCACTTTGCAAGAAGATAATAACAATCCACTCTCTTAATGCACATCTGCATTTAAACACAATTACACATCAGTGGAGGCACAACACACCCAATTTATTAGACATGGCACAGAAATTCCACTAACAGCCAAAATACTTTTTATACACATGGGTTTTTTAATTATTTTTAAACCTGGTGTCACGATCACGTGCGTGAAGATGGTCACGACCACGTGTGTGATGAGTACCTAACTTATTTACCTTTCAAACCCAGCTAACAAGCCAAGCAAGCAGACCAGCGATCAACGGACACATGGAGTGAGATTTAAATTAAACGATATTTAATTATAAATGCATGACAAAACTTATGTCAAAACATTCAACTCATGATAATCACATACATAATCACAAAAACAGAGATATTTCAAATTTACTCTTGGGGATCATGGCTATTCTCTATTCCCCGTTTCACATCTAGATCTAATCCCTCTGTCCATAAACTTAATTACGTATACTTAATAGTCTCTGTCAACAGCTGCCCTCCTCGTTGATGCAGTTTCACGTCTCCAGAGTTCACACGATCCTTTCTAGATCTCTACCTTCGACGATAAAAGGGGAAACAGACGCCCCTGGCTTCTCACAAATAAGAACACACAGTTCACACCCGCCATCGTAAATTACTAGCTCCTTGAGGGGTTATCATCCCGTCCTCAAGACTCTTCAACTTCTGCAAACACACAGCACATCGACGGTTCACACCCGCCATCGCAAATCACGAGCTCCTGAAGGGTTCCCGTCCTATCATCAGGACTCCTCAACTTCTGGTCCCCATGGCACGACCTTCCACTTGTCGCCCGGACCGATAAATTCTTCTTATTGGGAAATAAATGTGAACATCATGGATCCCTCACACACCTAACACTTCTGGTCCCCACTGGCACGACCTTCCACTTGTCGCCCGGACCGATAAATTCTGCGTCTTCCTTTAGGAATGAATAACTTTGGGAACCACGTGTGTCGAGCTTCTCCTCTACTTATACTCCCGAGATTTTTGCACACGCGACTAGTTTAAAGCGAGTTGTGTGTATCTATTCACGCTCGTCAACAATGTTAAAAACCGTGTTTTCCCCTGCTAAGCTCACCCCCTTTAGACTCGTGGCGCACAAGGCCACCGACCTTCCTCGTGATATTTAATCTTTCATGCTGGACAACAACTTTAAACTCCCCTTCTCCCCTACTAAGTTTACCCCCTCTATACTCGTGGCGTACAAGGTCATCAACCTTAATCGTGACAGTGGAGAAACTGGTAAAATTGTAAAGACAGGACACGCAGAGCTAGAGGCTCCCAACTTACGAAACCATAGCAAGGGCTGGCTCTTCTGGGTCCTGATCCTGATCCCCTGCCATTGGGCGCGCTGCATCTGAAAGAGGAAGTTAAAAAAAAGAAATTCAAAGGAACAATCCTGACATATGAAGAGCGCGGCAACCTTTGCGATTAGGTCGTTCCCAGCAGGCGCAACAGTTTGGGGCCTTTCTCAAAGCGTTCACTGTTGTTCTGTAGCTTACAGTGAAGTCAAAATTTGGCAAAAAGAAAAGGTTGTGGCACTTAACTTCGCGTAAGAAATAATACCCAAAACGATACGCTGAAATGCAAACTAAAAGAGAAGACAGAAAATGGCCGATATTTCATCTGTTCTTTTTTCCAATTTTTTTTTTCCTGTTGTTATTTTTCGTTGTTTTTTTTTCTTTGAGAAAGGCTGTTGCGGAAATATCGGCCGTTTTCTGTCTCCTCTTTTATTTGCCTTTCATTGTATCATTTGGGTATTATTTCTTACGCGAGGCCTTGCTACATACAACTTTTTCCTTTAGCCAAATTTTGACTTTGCCTATGGCATTGCTGCGACCCCACAGTTTTTCTGTGGTTTTTATAATATTTCGTCAATAGCTTACACTTAGTGTTCCCTAACAATAGCCTGAATGTCATAAAACTCTGTCGGTAATTATAAAGATGCACTTATTATGGTGGGCTTTCATAGGGAAGCAAATACAGAAAGAAATAGAAAATCGTTTTTGGCCTCCGCAATTCGCCTCAGCAAGACACGTTAGGTGGATGTGTTGTGTGCCATATTTCACGGAGATTCATTTCCTCGTCACTTACTGTATGCCTGCTACTGGGTTTAATGAGCTGTGATATAATTATTCTTTTATTATGGTACGTAAGATGTGTGTACCATTTATGTGTTCTTAAACACTCTGTGAAATCGAATTTCGCTTATGGGATAATAACATCTTAGGGGACGTTCAAATCTAATCTTACGCCTCGGAGAGGGGGGGGGGGTTGGAGGGTTGGTTCCTGTAAGAAAAGTGTAAGAAGGGGGGGGGGTGGGGGTCTTGAACCAATGTAATATTACACTTTTGTGAGGTGAGAATATAAAAAGGAATACAAAATTAGACAACAATAATAAACAAATAACATAAAAAGAGAGATAATTTATTAAAAACCCCATTGTTGATGATAACTAATTTAAGGCAATTTTGACATTGACTCTGGACATGAGTCTCATTTTCCCCTCATATGTAAGAAAGAGTACGTGTGCAATGTATAATCACTACATGTATTATTGTAATATTATGGGATTGGGGGGGGGGGGGGAGAAGCAAATGTAAGAAAAGTGTAAGAAAGGGGGGGGGGGTCAAAAAGTCCCAAAAAAGGTGTAAGATTATATAATTTGAACGTCCCCTTATCTTATCTTATTGTTACGAGGAAACAAATGTCTTGGACGATGCTTTCCTAGCCGTAAAAAAGAAAGGTTTATAACATAATTATGACAATGTGTCTTTCCCTAGTCCTCCACCAAAAATAACTACACAACATCCTATACTCTTCTCATTCATGATTGTCCACAAGAAAACATTGTTTTAAAGTCCCCCAGTCATTGGAAACATCGATGGTCTCCCACGGCTATCTTTGATATAATTATATACATGTATAGCTAAGACCCCTACCTTCAAATAAAGAAACTGATCCTTTCCATTATTTTTTTATTGATTTATTTGTCTACATACTACGTGAAAAAGGACTACGGGCAAATGATTAAAATCATACAAACAAACAAGCAAACCCATCTACCAGTCCCTGTCTACCCAGTTTCAGACGAGCCATCAAGGCTATGAAAAACTAATCCATTTACCATACCGGCACCTAAAGATAAACCTGATACGGAAAGGTAAGGTCATTTATTTTAACAATACTAAATTACTATAGATTGTCAGATAACAGCAAAAGTACTAATCAACCTCGTGGCGCCATCAAAAAGGAACGGGAATGAAAAAAAAACACAAAAAATCAAGCAAACAAACAAAACAAGAAATACGAACAAAAATCTGCTTTTGTCTTCTGCACTATGGCTAAAATTCCTTTTTCAACTAGTGACACATCGTCCATCTGCCGTAACTGGAATTGAGTTCAGTCTTATCCCAGTGAAATGCATAATTATAGACAACAACAAGAAAAAAACGCACCCTCCATGATGGCCTATACGAATGTAAGAATCTGTCTCATATCCATGTTTGGTAAACCAGTGAGGATCAGACTCGTTGAAAGTGTTATTTACGTCATGGAACGTGACGCACACGTGGCTTTCGATGAAGTGGATAGACTTTTTCAGCATTGGAATTTGGTCTGTTGATGGAAGAGTACAGGAGGAAAAAAAATGTCGACAAGTTACGGAGCTTGAAAACGTGGCACTTTTATTTCTTTTGTTCAGTAGTTTTATTGGTTCAATTGTCATCCTGTTATCATTTTTGTCCCCGAAGAAAGTTAATGTACCCAAAACTTTGACGTGTCCTCCTTTTTACTTTGTGTTTTATTGTACTGTTTCTAAATTATTTCTTACACGAGGCTTTGCTATGTACAACTTTTTCTTTTCGCCATAATTTGATTTTGCTTCAAAGCCTTCCTGCGACCCCACAGACTTTCTGATGTTTTTATAAATATTTGCAGCCCCTCGCAAGCTAACTTGCACATATATTATTGTGAAATTTGAGCTCATTATTATTTGGCCCTCGTCTTGTGAGAAGAGAGGCGAAGAACGAAATCTCAGATCATGCTTTTTGTTTCTACTTGACAAAAATGCGGCCCTTTTTTTAGCGGCTCAAACAATCGTACTTAAACAATATCAAGGACTAAATTTTGTCCAAAAGGAATGTGTCCACGTAAACGTAACGACAAAAATTGAGGTAGTCTACAAAGTTTCATAATATTTGCTCGCACAGACACAAAGTTTTTGTTGATTTCATTTTCAAATTGCGATTTTCTTGTGGGAAGGGGCTAGGGAGGGGGCGAAATCAAGAAATGGACCATGGGCTGGGGGGGGGGGCGAAAACGTAGATGGAGATGATTTGGCGACAAATATTTTTCTGGCAAATGGTTACAATATTGCACAGAGTCCTGATAATGCGGTCTGTTGTGTTAACTTTCAAACCCATCTATCACGTCTGTTACTATAGGCCTAATATTCTGCCAATCGACAAAACAAACAAACAGATCCTGTCAAGGACCTGCGGTTCAAATTCCTCAATCATACAGTATTGGGTTTTATAAGACAAAAAAAGGTCAGTTGCTGGTGAAGAATGCTGTCTCGTTTTGTTTATGATGAATAATCAACATGCCTATTGCCATTAATAAAGCTTTAAGGAACTTAATATCGTAGTTATAGTCTGTGTACCTGGGATTGTTATTATTTCGAAGACGGGGGTGGAGGAGGTTTCTCCGAGGGAGGAGGTAGATGGCTGAAAATTTGGAGCATAAGGGGGCCATTGTCAGGAAAGATTGAGAATCACTGGTACACACCCACAAAAAAAAAAACAACCCATTGATATCAAATAATGTGCTCATCCTATCATGATGAAATCGCTGTATGTGCATTAGCACAACTACAGATCACTACAATTTCCACACATAGAATTAATCCTTTAAGTCTTTCCCTACCATACGATGCATTCTGCGTCGCAGGCTTCCCTATCGGCACCGGTGCAACGTTGTTAAGGTATTCCTTGATCACTGTAATGGAACATTTTAACATCCCGTGACGTTCAACCTTTAAAATAGAATTCTTGGTAAAGCTTCCTTTGTCCTGGCGTGTCCAGCGATACCACGTGTGCGATACGTGTATAGTTTGGACAGCCGGTGTGTAGTAAGGTGATCTTTGTTTACAAATGCGCAGTACAATATTATGGCGTTTAACCCCAGGAAGTGCTCTGTCCAGTTGTGGAATACTGGCCCGTAGGAAAAAAGTTAAATGATATATTTTCAACCTGAATTGTGCTTCGCATGCTCATCCCCTCCCAATAGTCATTTTTAGACTAGTTTGTTAAATTAACTCCTTGGAGTATTTTTTTGTTCTATTAGAAGAGACTATACTGTCAAGGGACAATACATTGTTTAAATATTTATTCATATCTATATAAAAAAACAGCAAGGAAAAAAAATTCACTGCTGCGAGCAAGAAATGCCCAGACCTGAAAAAAGTACATGTGAAAGATAGTTCTTTTTGCTACTATGTCTATTCCTTTGACATGAAAGCGAAGTATCGTAATTTTGTAAGTTCTGAAGTCTATTCTAGCTGTAAGAAAAACAACCCCAAATGCTTTTATATATTTTGAATTGGGAGTTTACCCTCTAAAAATTGACCGTCAGGTTAGACTATTGAAATTCTGGGTTAAAATATTAGGCTTAGACGATAATAGTACCGTTAAAAAAGTTTATAGCAGATTATTATCAGCCACAGAAAACTACACAAGTACAATTAACTGGGCTTCACTGACAAAGAAAATACTGGAGAAATCTGGATTTGGATACATCTGGGAAAGTCAAAAGGTTGATCAAACTTCGTTGTTTTTATCTGAATTTGAACAACGTCTACGTGACAATTTTCAACAAACATGTCGAAGTGACATAGAACATTTAAGTGAGAATGGGCTATATAGACATTTAGCTGTTGAATTTTACTCAGAAAATTACTTACATGAAGTAAAGCAGAAGCATTTAAGGATAGCCATAGCAAAGATAAGATTGGGCTCTCACAACTTTATGGTGGAGAGGGGAAGGTGGCAGAGGCCTAAACTGGAGTATGTTATGAGATTATGTGAGACCTGTAATGAATTGGAGGACGAATTTCACGTGTTATTAACTTGCAAAAAATTCAAAGATATAAGGAAACAGTTTTTACCGTCTTGGCTACTTGTTAGACCAAGCATGTTTAAGCTTATACATTTTCTGTCTTCGATGCACGATAGAGAACTACATTCGTTTGCATTGTTTTGCCATAATGTTCTAAACGAATACAATAATGTCGCTTTGTGACTTCTCCTGGCGAAGTCTGAAAACTAAATTCACCTTCGAGTGAAAGAATAAATTATAGTGATATTTTCAATTGTAGTAAATTTACAACAGATAAAGGTGAGGAGAGATCGGTTATGTAGGGGGGGGGGGATTGAAAATGACTGTTGCTGGCAATTACAAGCTGTATTTGACTGTATACTACAATAAGTAAATGTATAAATGCTGCAGGGAGCGGAGAGAGTGAACGATCATGCATTTTGTCTGTTTGTTTGTTTGTTTAATGTTTTCTAAGATTGTTCACATGATTCTTGTGTGTTTTTGAATTGGCCGCCAGGCCTATAATAAACTAAACTTGAACTTGTAATAAATAAAAATAGGCCTTATATATCGAATAATGTTTTCTCCTGAACAATGATGGCCTCCCTCCTGCCTTTGTTTTGTTTCGACTTTAAACTTCCGGTTGTGTTTCAAAGTTTGAAGGCATGGGTTTCCCTGTTGTCTGCCTTATGCATGGGTCATGCGGTTGTTACTGTGCCAGTTATGAGTTGTTTTCTACCTAGATCTACATAATCTGTGTGCCGATTGTGCGTGTTGTTTTCTACCTAGATCTACATAATCTGTTTGCCGATTGTGCGTGTTGTTTTCTACCTAGATCTACATAATCTGTGTGCCGATTGTGCGTGTTGTTTTCTACCTAGATCTACATAATCTGTTTGCCGATTGTGCGTGTTGTTTTCTACCTAGATCTACATAATCTGTTTGCCGATTGTGCGTGTTGTTTTCTACCTAGATCTACATAATCTGTGTGCCGATTGTGCGTGTTGTTTTCTACCTAGATCTACGTAATCTGTGTGCCGATTGTGCGTGTTGTTTTCTACCTAGATCTACGTAATCTGTGTGCCGATTGTGCGTGTTGTTTTCTACCTAGATCTACATAATCTGTTTGCCGATTGTGCGTGTTGTTTTCTACCTAGATCTACGTAATCTGTGTGCCGATTGTGCGTGTTGTTTCAACCTTGATTACCCGTTCTTTGAACGGATCCTTACACTAGTACTAAAAAAGTCTTAAAACCAAAAGATCAACCAAAAGAAAAATGGCTATCTTTTGTATCCCCCATGTAAAATTAGACCCTTTGCACTTTCGTGTTTCCAAGGTTGGGACTAGGCCATAAAAGGTGAATAGAAATAGTAATAATAAATATTATTTTTGACGAACAAATTATGTCAGTCCAATATAACCAGTCAATCCACATGCCATAGCTAAATATACAACCAAATTAATGTTCGACTCACCTGTCCTGAATGAAGCGTCGAAGACGTACGGTATGTCATGAGGCCACGTTCCTTTCTCGGTGTTCAAAGTGGAACGTTTGCTCCTGGTGGATTCAGCGCTCTCCGCCCAGAAAATGTCCAAGTCAGTAGAACCGCTGATAATGTCGAAGAATGAAATTCAGATGTTATATTCAAATTTATGAGTTACTAACGTATCTATGACAATGGTAAAAATAAAGCAAAAGAACAATTATCGCACTGGACTCAGTGACAAGTCATGACTTCATTTGAAACTATACAGTTTGGTGATTTTAACGTTTTTATCCTGAAAATAATTACCATCGACACTAAATAACTGTGGGAGGGGGGGGGGATGACAAATGGTCGTATTCTAGGCTATATTTCAGGCGCGAATAATTGTTTATTACTCCAAATGATTGTTTACAGCCTGGGCTTTTCAGTATGTAAGTACGATGAATTGTTTGACTGCTTGAAGAAGTACTTGCGTGAGCATCCAGGGTGGCTGTAAAGAAAGGCCCCCAGGATGAAGGCAGGAGTGAGGTGAGGAGGGGAGATAACAAGAGTTGTAACATGGTAATTTGTAAGTTTGACGATTGTAGCTGAAACCTCGTTTACCTGAAATAGCAATGCTGTAACACCGGCTGGCATTTCTCCCAAAACACCAAGGCTACATACAACTTGGATGCGTTGCATTTTTTTAACCCTTGGTGAAAGAACGGAAATGTGCACACAAACGAGACCTGACAGTTTGCAGTCCATATGAACATGGAACTAAGACACAACTTCAATTGAATGTGCAGACGTCATACATATCTGATGAAAGCGCTATGCCTACGGATCAATGAAATAATTATTTTCTGACGCGGATCCCCAACGCATCCTGTCCTTTCTGAGAGAGGCTGAGATCTGCAACTTGATTTAAAACCTTTTATACTGACTTACAAAACTTTTCAGATCATAATTATAAAACAACTTTTGAAAATTTTACCAATGTGATAGAATTATATGAATATAATATTTAATTCTATTGTTGAATTTAAAAGCTCCGAATACAAAACATTAATAAAGGGCGTGTACCCAGATAGACGGTGAAGGGCGCAACGTGACAGTCATCGTGCCGACGCAAGGTAAAACCCAGACTCAACATCAAACAGGACTTCAACATTGCAGTGAGTAGCATAAGCGCAGTTAGCCTAATTCACTTGTTGATGTCTGTATTGCTTTGCTTACATTTGGCAATGGCGAAGATATTAGCTTGCACAATCACTAACCTGCTGACTTTTCTGTGAACCCACTCGGAACTTCCTGTGTGAAGTTGGGCTTCATTGTCGCTTTCTTCCGCAAATTTCTCAGTAGGCTAGGTGATTGAAATAAATATACAACCGAAATAATTCTTTGCTTGACTCAACATCAAGGGAACAAAAATTAATGAGAGAAACCTGAAATCCCAATAAAATTATGTGTCATCGTTATTTTTTTTTTTTCTAGATCTATTAGTAATACATTCTGTATGGAGCTTGGGCATAAGCAGTTTGTCAAGCCAAACCACCATTCAATGACATTCAATTTCTTGAGAGATATCGTTAAAGTGTATCGAAGAGGAAATTCCCTGTGTCATTTTCAAGATGAACAAATTCTGAGAATTTTACCAACGTGATAAAATTATATGAATATAATACTTAATTCTATTTAATTCTGGAAAAACTGTCAAATAGTGTTTCACAGTGAAAATCAGTAAACACACACACACACACACACACAAAACTGAGACTTGCATTCAGTGCCCTAGGAAATGCTTCAGCCTCTGGGTATGCTGCTGTTTGTCTTCTCATATGACTCTTGGAAAAAACATAGTATTACGCATTCTCGGACCAGAAAATGTTGTACGCAAGAGACATGTTTTAACCAAATATAACACAAGTGAACAGTCTTGAAGGACCTAGTCTTCTTCTTAAATATGAGTATATTGTGCATGAAAAGGGTGGAGCTTCTCGGGTTATCGAAAGCTTAAATATCTGGACAGGAGGAGGGGATACTTTATTGGGAGTATTTTCCATTGTTTATTATACTGGATTTATTACTTGGAGAGAAAAGAAAAGTACATGCTAGCCCGAGCCGTATATCTGTGTATGAACAGCATCACGTAGGTGTGTTGCTAGACATGACTATTAAGTTTGTTTAAGCTTCCAGACTAAAGTAGATGTCACAAGACATGGTGTGTTATACTAACTCCCATGATACTTACTGGGCGCAATTCAGACTGTCCGCTGGAGTCATCCCACGTCAGCAGACACAGGAGAA
>OZ007582.1:20790791-20968023 GCA_963931925.1 Onchidella celtica
TCGTACTTCTCCCCTGCCCTCTAAGCCTACATATCCTTATGCGCGACGCGACAATGAGTCGCTCGCGATCGTCGCTCTAGACCAGTCGCGCGAAGTGTCTCCTTATGCGCTAAGATTCGCTAGCGAAAATCCGGGGTCAAGCGGTGTCGCTCGATCGCCCGAGTCAAAAGTGTCTCCTTATGCGCGAGCGACGTCTCGTCGCGTGTCAAGTCGCCATGTTTGACTTTTTTCTTTGCGAGGATAGACCCAAGACCAACTACGTCAGGGCGGTGCAATTCAGCACTTCCGTCCGCCGAGTCAGGAGTTTCTAAAAATAGTTCGGCGCGCACAATCATAAACACAGGCATGCTGTCATTACATGCGATTCGTCGTTCGTGTTGATCTTGGAGGAAATCCTGCACCTTATTTGTAATTACTGCAGATATAGACAATTATCAATCAAGACATTTGACACTAGTGGCTGTAAAAGAATATGATGGTAGCACAGGTGAAGGGCTGGGAAGACCCAGGACAACCTTGATAGAGACTGTAGATTTTTTTCTGAAATTGTTTTCCAAACAGACATTGCAAAATGCGAAAGTCAAGGCAACATACGCCACCACTTTCAAAGCAAGTTAAAACATCTACCTTGCACACTCAAGCACAAGTATTCCAAATGCAACTGTTGCACATTGGATGATGATGTTAATTTGTTCCTGACAATTCGACTGCATCACCAGGTCAGCCTAAGGAATAGTACATCAAAACAGAAAATTTCGGGAAAGAAACTTGGAAAACTGAAGAAGCTGCAACAGAAGTAACACTTTCTTCTTCTTCTTTCGTTCACCAAATCTAAATCTGCAGATTTGTTCTTTTAAGAAAATCTATGGCTTTCTGCAGTTGTGACAGAACACCATAGAGTTTGACATTCAGGTCGGTGGGTTTGGGCCAATATGTTTCCCGTAGTACTAAGAGGAGTGTGCAGTTCTGCAATATAATGCTCTTTGTTTTGAGGAGACTGGCTGCACTCACATTTTTATGGCCGATGTTCCTATTTCAAACTTTGTGAACATATTGTGGTGGAGCCTATTGTGGCCAGTTCTTAGTCTGAACAATATCACTTGATCCTCTCTGTTCAGGAGATGATATTTATCCTGTTGGTTTATTTTGCTGCCTTCTGTTGTTTTTGATGAGGTTTTTCTTGTTACATTAGTTTAAGAGGCACTGTGGCTGCTCCAAGCCAGAACCCACCTTGGCCAGTTGGTCTGCTTTCTCAATGCCTGGCACTCCACAATGTGGTGGTACACAATGTGATGGTATCCACTGTATGACTATCCTGTTTCGATTTCCAAGGTGCGTAAAACATTTCTTCAAGTCGTTAAGCTTGCCAGCTTGAAAGGCGGTAACACTTTCAAATTTCATTATCATCAGAATATTGCGGATGGAATTTGGTGAGTTCTTGTTGTTTTTTTAATCGCCCATCTGATCACTTTCCCTACTTCATTACCCTTTTTCTGCTACCCTGGTTATCTCTATACTTTTCCGTAAAATTAGAAGACGTAAATTTCTCGTCTGATGTATGTGAGAACTTCATTCAAAGTTTGCATTTTGTACCCATTTATTTGTTTTAGTCATTGAAATAATCGCACATCTGGTCCCTTTTCCTACTTCATTACTCTTGTTCGGCTACCTTGGTTATCCCTACACTTTTTCATAAGATTAGAAGATGTACAGTTCCCTTATGATCTTGTGTATGTAAGAACTTCATTCAAAGTTTGCAGTTTATACTCATTTATTTGCTTTAATAATTAAATCAATTATTTGAATAGATTATCTATTGTACCGTGGCGTAGTGGGTCTTGGGATAGACGTTCAAGATGTATGTAGTGCAAGGAAAAAGTACTACACATGGTGCGCACAATGAATCAGCACACGCAAGATATTTCGACCAATGACTATGCTTTAAATCAGACACACCTCCAGACAGTCTGACGCGACCACCTAGCCGATCGCGACATGACTTGATCTCACGCGATGGTCGCTCGAGACTAAACGTCCCGTCGCGTATAAGGAGATGGCTTCTCACAAATCTTACTCGATTGATTTTGGAGCGACAACAATCGCGAGCGACTCAACGTCGCGTCGCGCATAAGGATACGTAGGCTAACAGTTTTCACCCCTCATTAAGGAATGCTACCACACGAGGGCATGTACACTATGTTACTTCTGACCCAGACGCTTACACCCCAGAGAGAGGCGGAGTAATTTATGAAGGCAAGCACTAGCACTGAAATATCAGGTGCAGTAATGTTTCCTGGCAAATAAATGAAATTAATCCGAGCACCCATGTCGATATATCAACACGTTTATTTTGTTTCTCTAGTGTTCTTGAATTCAAAGAAAATGTCAACGATTTAGTGAGAGAAAGGAAAATTTGGACCTAGGATTTGAAGATGAAACGTCTTGTGTGTCTTCTGTTTGCATCATGTTTCATTGCTGTTGTTACCTCCCAAGTTGTCGCTTCTAATCAAGTAAGTGTTTAGCAAACCAATGACAGATAAAGTAATTTTGGTATGTTTTCTTTCATCTTTCACCAAGGCATTGTCCATCCACTGTAGGATGTAGCCCTCTAACAATGACTCCCATTCCTTTCTGTCTGATGTCTTCATCCTCCATGTTGTTCCACCTCTCTTTTTAATATCATTCGGCCATCTTCTTCCTGGTCACCCTCGTGTTCGTTTTTGTGTGCGTGATTGTCATTCAGGGTAGCCTTTTTGTCCATCTGTTGTCATTCATCCTTTCCACATGTCCAGACCAATTCCACTTTTGCTGTAGCTTGAATTTTAGTATGTCCGTTAGCTTTGTTTATTTACGTATTTCGGCGTGGGAAATTTTAATATTTCCTGTAATCTGGTTATCAGATAAGATCTGGCCTATCAAAGACAGGAAGTGACACAACCACAGTTTTGAGAAAAATGCTTTTAAAGTTTCAGCTTTTCGTCAAATTATCGATGATGACTCAATTCAAAGTCCCTTTTGCGCATTTACCCTTCTCAAACAGGATTATCATTTGGAAAAGGAATAGCATCGAGGATAAACTACTGAAAACGCAAAACCGATAAAATTGACCCTATAATACCTTTTAACTATTTTCTCGAATCGGGTAGTGCCAAAATGTGCCTCATTTTGACGGTCGGTTACACAAATACAGGACGTCGTGTAATTCTGCAGGACTGGTGGGGCTGCCAAAGTTGTTTTGTCACCATATAGTGTAATATTTGGTCTGTGGAATCTCGCGCTCTGGGGGGAAAAAGGGATGCGCGCTAAGCCAAAACTGACTCAAGACGGGCTTGACGTAATGCTCTCAAAGACACTAGAATTAATAAGGTAAGACAGCTAGTACTTTTAGCGAGCACAGATTTCGCAACGCCACCTAGCGGCAAACGCGCGGAACTTACGAAAAGTGCCGTATTTTTACGACGCCAAATAGGGAAAATATTGAATTTTGTTCATTGTTTAGCTGCCGCTATATTCCTTGATTGATGTCACTTATTGAGGAATTATAACCTCAATCGTTGAGGGAAAACTGGCTTTTTTTTTTGGGCCACAGCAGCATTGACACAATTTTGCATCATAAATTTACCATTATATCAAGCATTTATTTCATACTATGCGCCATGGGCCCCGCCCCCGATCAGCGCACAAATTGTGTGCACGGTTTTTTTAGTGATGCGAAGAAGACAATGTTTCATCTTATCGTTTCTAGCATCTTTGGTACTCTATCGGCATAATGCTATTTTGAGTAAAGATAATTTAAAAATTCGGAGTAGCAGAAAATTTGTGACTTAGTGAAACTGTGCCTCTTGTTTTGCTTTAAATACCATCCTCATACGTAAGTGCTAATCCCCATTTCAAGAAGTCTTGATATTTTAGCGTTAAATTACTGATCATGAATATCATCTTAAAGAAAACTGCCTGATGCCTGAAAACGATAAGAAAACCATGCAATACATTTTCAGTTTTGTCACTTTATGCATAACAACGACTCCACAATATCAGTGGCTCATCTTTTGGCGTGTGAGTAGTGCAAGATTCTGTGAGTCTGGCGAAAGAAAATAGTTCAGCTGGTAACATTCCATGGTCTCTTTGGTGTCCGTGAAGATTCAGTTCAATGTGCCTGACAAATAAAAAAGTGCAATTTAAATGTTGATTTTAAAAAGGAATTCTAGCTGACGCCATTATTTTACTGCCCGATTAAGTTATGGGCCTTATGGGCTGCACTTCAGGGGCCTCCTCCGGCTGAAGGCATCCATAGATTAGTGAAATTATAAACACCAAAGCCTTATTTTAATTCTCATTGCAGCTCATTCGCCTAAAAGAAATATAACTCCTCCTTTTTTTTTTCGAGGGCGGGGGTATACTTTATCTTTGATCTGTCAACAGCTTAATCATTTCACATGACTAGATGAGGTTCCCGGCGTTATCCGGGATAAACCTGTGAACCCACCGTTCTATCTTCCTCTCTTTTAAGTCTAGAAAGCTTCCCATGTTCTACAGCCTTACCACAGTTTTCATGCTCACCACAGCACTACCCATTCATTTCTGTAGAGAAATTGCGTACACGGAACTGAACGCGTGTTAATATCATTTCGGTGCGGTGGGCTCACTACAGGAAGCCAAAATAAAGATAATTGTATTTTACATTTTTACAACTTTTACTTGAAAATACCTTAAACTTGAATCAACACAACGGGTCAATACAAAGGCGATTGAGCTGGATTAGTTGACACTTGAAAAAATAATTGAAATAATGTTTGAAACTGCTATTTAGGCTGAAGTGTTGAGCAAAAATATGGTCAAAATAGTAGAAATCAAGATTTTGGGGAAAACTCAGCTAGTTGACTGCAGGTTAGCCACCAAATAGAGTGGTTAATGGAGAAGACGAGGCAAACAACTGGCCAAGAGAAAAAGCTCAGACTACTCATATCAACTGACTAGTACGAAATGCAATGTTTTCTCACTTGAGAGCAAGGTTAACGTCACAGACTTTTTGGTCAAAATTGGTGAAGCCTATTGCACCACAATGAATAACTCCCGCCAATATGTTTTTTTTTTTTTTACTAAGATAAGCCACAGCTGAACATTGAAGTCAGTATTTTCTCTATTTGCCTTTGTAATTAGACTGCGCGCCCCCTAACTACAGATGAAGAAAGTGGGTGTTTGGGTTGTGTCTATAGAAAGTGAGTGTTTGGGATGTGTTTATAGAAAGTGAGTGTCTGGGGTGTGTCAGACCCCCTGAGTGTAAAATGGGGTACTTAGACAACACTCTCTCGTGCGGGCGGAAAATGATCACGATACTCAACGTCATGGGACTCAAGGTTGTTTGCCCGGACGCATGCAGGGCTATTCCCCATGTATATTATAATACGGACACAAATCTAGAGTTATTTCGAAAGTAACATGACAGCTGACGTCGATTTTAATAACACAGCTACATTAAGTATGAACGACAATATAATAGGCCTGTACCATTATTTTGGAACATTGGCTCCAATTACATGAAAATAATCGTTCACATTTCTGCACCTGCGTTGGATGCTAATGAACGTCAAAATACTCCACCGAGCTGGTGACATTTTTGCGTCAAATTCCAATGCTGTCAATCTGACATGATCTTTCCCATACAGACTACACGGAAAGACGGGCACTTGGTCCACCTGGATAATGGGCTCTTCCAAGGGAATGGAGGCTCGGAACAGTCCAGAGGGGAAAAATATCGTACCCGAAGAACAAGACTGGACAGGTCATTATAACAATAATGAATTATTCTTGTGGCATGTTGTCTGTGTAGAAATATTCGCACAGTCACAACAAAAGTGCAGACAAGTATATAAGGTCTAGGTGTTTATTATCTTTAATTAATAAAACTTTACTCCATTGCAGCACATCTGTCTTTAATTGTCGGTTAACAACAAATGTATAATCTTCAGTTAATTTCATACATGTCTTATTCATTAACTATTTTCAGTATCCTATAAAATTCATTCAGCAATGAGAAATACTGTCAATTCATTTGCAGGATATCATTTTCTGACTTACACATTTTTATGGCATTATGGCCCGAATCATTGCGTGTAATCTACACTGTTTATATTTGTGGACTTGAGATTTTTCGTTGCAAAAGGCTTCTGAACCACTCAACACCCAGACTTCAAATTTTATACGGTGCATCAGAATGGATGTAAGAGTGCACAGTTTTTAATAGAAGTCTCAAATCTGTATAGTTTTTTAAATTGGAAATTTATTGTTTCGCCGTCATTTAGATCTATTTCGAGACATGGTTCGCCATTTTAAGGTTTCGTTATCACGCGATGTGTTCACTATCAAACACACTAACCCGTGCGCAAATCATGCTGTTATACGGGATGCGCAGGGTGTCAACTCACAAAGGCAGAGCAGTAAGACTTATTTAAAAACAAACAACCAAAAATAAAATAAACAAATAGGAACAGGCCAGATGAAGCAGGTCCATAATAATCACCCAGAACTGAAACTAATATTCAAACCGATTTATCCCGGGCAGGACCTGAGGCCTCAGCTAGTTGGTTAATAAATTACTTCGTGCTGACACTGCTGTAACTTCCATTTGCTGCTCATAGGCCCCCTCACCCCACCCTCTTCCCCTCACACACATTTTTTCCACTGGTATTTTTGTCTACCTGCTTTGAAAATTGACAGCTTCCACATAGAAATAAAATCTACAGTCCCTTTCAGCAATCCTTGCCACAGCCTCAGAATAGTTACGCTTTGTAGAAGAGAACTTGTTTGAATAAAGATACGCCCATGAAACCACATCATTTGGGGATTATGCATTAAAAGAAAAAGTTTACTTCCTCCAACATCTTCATGAAATATATCAAAAATGAACGAAGGGCTTAAATGCATGCAAAATAGTTATCTTCCACTAAACCACTTAGATTAATGTTCAATGTTTTTATATAATATATGTTCACCAGCCAGACTATTTCAATCAGTTGGTACCTGTAGATTAAGGAGCTCATTACCACCATAATTTCATGTAATGTAAATGTAGCATTCATGTTTTTGGATACCCCCGGATCCTCTCAGGATTGAATTAACACCATAGAGCAGGGGTGGCCAAACTTGCTTCATGCAAGAGCTACATACAATAAACTTCAGATGTTTGCGTTTTTATTATTACGTACACACTTTATTACACAAATAGTATACATGTGTAAACATTAAGAAATACACGTATGCAACATAACAATATTTACCCATGCCTACAGTTTATTAAACTGTTAATTTGCCTTAGTCTCAGTAATCACAAAGTACACAAAATATACCAAATATTTTCAAAGTCTTGACTGATGTCTGTGTTAACTATACTGAACCCATTAAATACGGTAATGAACTACCAGAACATCTACGAAAAACGTGCGATTGTGCATTTCAGTAATAAAATTAGACTGCCAAACATATATCCGCGAGCAGCATATTTTATTGAAGGTCAAAGAGCCACATATGGCTCGCGAGCCGCGATTTGGCCACCCCTGCCATGGAGACTTCCCTCTGGTGTTTTCGATAACGATTAGTATGATAGTTAAGAATCTGTGCTGCCTAAAACCATGCCAGGTATTTTGTTTCCCTCACTATAAGTTCCCTTGGGAATCTGGAGATACACCTTGTCGAGCACTACAGTGGTAGGAGAGTGAAGCGTTTCGTGACAACCAGGAAACGTCTTATGTGGCCCAATGACATCCCGTACGTGATTCGTCCTGATTATCCCGAGGGTGAGTAGTCTATCTATCTATCTATCTATCTATCTATCTATCTATCTATCTATCTATCTATCTATCTATCTATCTATCTATCTATCTATCTATCTATCTATCTATCTATCTATCTATCTATCTATATATCTATCTATCTATCTATCTATCCGCCTGTCTGTCTGTGTGTGTGACTATCTGCCTATCTAATTATCTACATCTGCATTTCTTGTATTTCTTCAAATTGTAAAAAAAACAACAACAACAACATAGACCACATTGGAATCTGTACCTTGGGTTAATTTGTGTTTGTTTGTTATTGTTTTTTCCTCTGAATTACAGCCATTTTAAGTATAAAAAACACACAAGTAGTTATTATTTTTAAAGATTGTGTTACAGTTGAAAGATCATTCCAGGTCTATAAAAATTAGCCTGCCCGAAGTTCTGTTTTGTGGACCATAATAGTGCCTTTTATAACCATCATCGTAGACCTCCTAAAGCGGTGAAAAGTGTCAACTCCAAGCCGGTCATTCATTAACTCAAACCTTTTCTGAAACTCTTATAGGGTTGGTCAAAGTTTACAGGACTGTGTCAGATGGTATGCAAAGCATAATATAGGCAGTTTATTTACATTTAGAAAGTGCAGTAGATAAAATTGAACAATGTGCAATTTATTTATCAATTAGAAAGAGGTCAGCTGATGTGTAGCCTTTTTCTGAGTTATAAATTGAATTTGAAGCCAAAAATCATTACGCTTCATCAGTTTCCAAGAAGAAGAAACAAAAGTTTGAGAATACCGAGAGCATAATATGTGCACGTTACATGCAGTGAGGAATTTAACATACTGATTGTCATGGGACCATTTGAACTAATTACTGTGAACGAAGGGCTGCTTTGTCACCTACAGTAAACTGATTCGCATCCATTCGTGCGCCACAAATTACACTGTACATGCCAGGCGAAACTGCAACCAATGATTATGGTTCTCCCACTTCTTTCAAAAACTGACATAGTGATTATTGTAAGCTTAGTTTTAATCGATCATTGCGACCGACAGAGAACTGTTTGGTGTTATTTATGTCGTGGAAAACAATTCCCATGGTTAAAAAAAATAAATTTTCTGTTCCCGAAGTGGCCCATTTTAAGCCCCAAGTGGTGCAATTTCATCGTCACTGCCATTTCATTATCAATAGCTTGTTTGTACTTCTGTCGACTGTCTTTCATTGTGATAGATGCCACACCGGTGCTGAAGAGAGTCCTGAGGTACATATCAAGTCGACTCTGTGTGAGGTTTCATGACGTCACTAATACCTATGACAAGGCAGATCCTGGGTGGTTCAAGAAGAAGGGCTATGAAGTCAATGTGTATATAGAAATTGGGCATGGAGGCGGGTATGCAAACATTTACATAACTGTTGTTCTTTAATGTTTTCACACCCTTCCTCTGTGAAGGGATCCCGGGGGACCCCGAGGGATCCCCTTTTCCATTTTGAAACACACACACTCACAGACACACACAATATTTGGTGCGCGGGTGTGCCCGAAGAGAAATGATATAAAATTTTGATTTCTGATGCATCCACAAGTCTCATCTGTTTTATTAATTTAAATAATTAATTAAAACCACGCTTTTTCGATACTTATCTATTCATTTGTTACATAGGCCTTGTTTACAAGAAAATGTAACGGTCAAAGAAAAAGTTAAAGGATTAATGAGCATATTTCACATCAGGCAAGGAAAAACGTTTTTATTTCCTTAAATTAAGACATTTTCTTTCCCCTGAAGTTTGTTGTAGGCTGCCGACTAGTGACATTTTACCAGCATAAAGATCTCAGATTCTCGTTCACGGGACCTTATGCAGTGGTAGTATACAACGTAGAACGTACGGATTTTTAATGTTGAACTCAGTTCTGAAGAAGCCAATAAAATGCACGTATGATAAGATTTAATAGATGTGTTCAGTCAGTCCTTTCCTTGTGCCTGTTTTATTATGATGATTTGATTAGAGAGGCAAAACGTTTTGATTTTGCGAGGAACGAGAATATTTTAATAGGTATAGTAATGGCAGATCATTTTTAATGTCATAATTGGCATGTATAATGCAGATTTGTCTGTTCATGTTATGCTTCAGATGTAAAGCAGCGATGGGTGTGGGATCGAAGAAATCAGGACCAAGGATGGCCAGACCCTGTATCGGATTTGTAAGCTGTTTTGTTTGTTGTGAACCACTGCTGAGAGCTTGTCTAGCGCATGGAGATTCCAATAACGTAGAGATAATAGTTTTACACTTCATTGCTTGCTGGGTTCAATGTTATTTTCTTTGTTTCTGTAGAGTATGGGATAGGTTTTGTAATCTGTATCATCTATTTCTGTTTCTGTGTTCGATGGAACGTGGTTTCTTTAAACGTCCTGATCAGGCTATTTTCCAGACGTTGCAGCCCTGCATTTTGTAGTAATCTGAAATGATGAAAAGAATAAACTTACTAATACTTGACACTTAATTTCACTTGAGAAACCGCTGTTTAAGAATATTGCTACTGCTCTTAAGTTTATTCTACATCCGCGTCTTAAAGAGTGCTCTACAAGTAATTAGGTACTTTGCATGATTTCACAGAGCATTAACCTGCATGAGATGCTACACTCCCTCGGAGGCATTCATGGCCATTCTCAGACAGACAGAGACAGTTATATCACAATTCAACCCGCCAATATACGCCCACGTACGTATGCATGGCAATGTCAGACTGGTGGTTGGAACTAAGGTTAACCCATGCTTTTCTTCGAAACCTTCATCAGAAAGTTGGAAAATCAAACTCTAACACATGATTATTATTATAATGCTATCTGGAAACGAAAATGAAATAACCTAAAAATTACGTAACTGAAAGACTTCAATTTGGAATTGAAACTAACTATAATCGAATTATTTTAGCACATCTGCATGGTTTCTATGTGTTTTCACGAGCATGCCCAAATACTCTGTGAACTCTTCTTTTTAACATGTTTTATTATTGTGTGCAGGTTACATCAAATAGAGTCGGAATCTTCCAGCATATTTGCATATATGCTTACTTTGTCACACCAAATCATTCCATAGAAGGGCACTAAGTAAAGGTTATAATCTAAAAAAGCCAAAAAGCAACTCATTGAACATACTGAATCTTGCTAACTTTTCAAGACCTTCTGTGAACATTATACTCGTCTTTCTGGTTCTCTTACAAAAAGCAAAGAAAGGACTTATAAAATGTGCACATATTTTGTTTTCTTTTCAGGTTCATGGAAATCGTACAAAATTAAAAATGAACGCAATTCATTGAGCCTCTATTTTGACCCCAGACAGGCGTTGGCGTACGGAAACAGAGTAAGTATAACAACATACCACCCGCGTTTGTGCTTCACTCTGAAAATCTTGGCACAATAATAAAACATACCCGACTACCCGTGATTGCCTGTGAACTTTCGGGTGTCTTGAGACAGACAATGATAAAGTCTAAGTTTTTAAAATAATTCAGATATTTTACTGTGTGTGTAACAGCTGAGGTTGTTCTAGCACGTTATAGTAGGGGGGAGTTAGTTGATCTAACTACAACCCTTTAGAAAACGAAACTATTACAGCTGTAAAATAAATAAACACGAGATCCGACGATAGATTAAATAATACTAAAGTTTAATAACTGTATAGTGAACAATAAAATACTAGGAAGACGCCAGCGAAACTAAATATCTACGCCACACAAAAGGAAACTCACTTACTCACCCCCAACCACTCACACAGGTCTATATATATAAACATTTCTATAGAAAGTTCCCGAAATAAACGTTACCTTTGCCCTCGCACAAACTAACCAATCACGCATCAATACGTCATCAGGTTACATCACCCAAGGCCAAATCTGGCGTAAACATTCGTTTCCACAACGTTATCGAATATTCGGGAACATACTAATATTTACTGAACGAGTCAAAACACCTGACAACAAGCGAGCGAGGAAAAAAACTACTCACTAGAAAAGAAGGTCAGGTCACGGAGTACAGTACACTCTGGCGGTTGTCAACAATAAAATGAAAAAAGTAGTGGACACATGCTCAGCCACCAGCACAACAACAAAACCGGGGGAGGGCAAGGGGTAGCCCGCAGATGCTACACAACTCCCCAATTTAAGTTGAATATCTTTCAACTCCAAAAACATTATACAGCGTCTGCATTATCGTGAAATAATCTTATAGCACTCCCAATCTCACAAAGGTAGTTGCTAATTCTATTACAATTAATAACAATTTCAGTGTACTTTGCATCACTAATACCATAACTAATACAATACCGTCATTGCTTCCCAATAGTAAACAGTAGGCCTACTAGTCAAAATAACACAACGCCACCACTGTGGTGAAACAATGGTCAATGATATTATTACAAATCATATAAGGTGAAACGATGGCCCATCGTTACACAATGCTTCGTGCACGAATCATAGCATATAACTTGTTGTACATAACATGGTTATCTCCAAAATGTATAACTCATACGTACAATGGCAAAAATACCAATACATACCGACCACTGATTAGGGTCTTTCTTCATCATATTAGGTCAAAACAAGTTACAACATTGCAATATAACACAAACACTGCTTGCTCGCAGTCCCCATTTGGGTTACATTTTCCAAAAATTACACCAAGTTCCATTGGTAACTAATATGACATAGCATAAAATCAAAATGTGACTAACACATCATGACTCTCTATCAGCCATCAATTCAATATTCAGTCACAGATGAACTATGTCCCCAATTACAGTACAGTACTGCCGTCCTAGAAATTCATCTAGTAGGCAAAAGTATGGGTTACAATGCATTTCACTGATAGTGTGCTACTTTAAAATACCCTGCTCAGGAAATCGGCACAGACATTTTCTCTGCCTTTTACGTAGTGAATCCTGAATCGATAAGACTGTAAAAATAAACTCCATCGTAATAACTTTGGACTGTCAAACTTGGCAGAGTTCAAAAACTCTAATGACCGATGGTCAGTTTGGAGCACAAACTCCTTTCCATACAAATACAAAGTAAACTTTTTTTTACAGCCCAAACAATAGCTAAACATTCGCGCTCTGAGACCGAATATTTTGTCTCACGAGGCAATAGCTTACGACTAGCATATGCCACAGGGTACAACTTTCCCTCGTGTTCCTGCATAAGACTAGCGCCTAATCCGCGATCTGATGCATCAGTTGCTAAGACAAACTCTTTGGAAAAACCTGGCAAACATAACACGGGTTTGGAGATAATGACATTCTTCAAAGAGGTGTACGCTTTCTCCTGCGTTTCATCCCACTGAACTATATTGGGCTGACCCTTTCTAAGTAAATCAGACAATGGTGATGCAATCGCTGAAAAGTTAGGAATAAATTCATGGTAATATCCCACTAATCCTAAGAATGCTTTCACTTCCTTCTTAGTGGTGGGTCTGGGTGCGTCGCGTACCTTACATACATTCTCTTCTAACAGGCCAATCATACCTTCTCCCACTAAGTGTCCAACAAAGTCTACTTCAGACGTTCCAATCAGACACTTCGATGGTCTTGCAGTTAATCCAGCTTGGTCCATCCTCTGCAGTAAGTCCTTGAGAGTCTTCACATGCTCGTCGAATGTCTCTGTATGAATCAGCAGGTCGTCCACATATGCTGTCACATTGTTCATTCCACGGATCAATGGCTTTACGATCCTGTTCAGTGTGGCTCCTGAGTTCATCATCCCAAAAGGCATCCGAATGAATTCATAGTGTTCGCCCATGGTGACGAACGCCGTCTTGGGAATGTCTTGCTCTCGAACTTTCACTTGCCAGTATCCCTTGCTCAGGTCAATCCGAGAGAATAATTTTCCTCTCGAGAGACTCTGAAACACTTCTGATGGCGCTGCTGTCGGATGAGGGTCGAATACTGTGATCTTGTTTAACCTCCTGTAGTCGATGCAGACTCGGTTGGATCCGTCCTTCTTCTTGACGACAACAATAGGTGAAGCATAAGCTGATGAGCTCCTTCGAATGATGCCCAGCCGTTCCATGGTGCTAAGCTCCTCCTTCAATGAGTCGCGCATAGCGTAGGGCACCGGGTATGGTCGTTGACGAACTGGTACCTCTGTCGTCAGGTCGATGCGATGTTCACCCAACTGGCAGCATCCAGGAAGATTGGTGAATACGTGCTGGTAATTCTTCACCACATTGCAGAGTTCTTGACGTTGTTCCGATGTCAGTTGCGTTCCATACTGGACATCTCTGTAGCCTTCATTCTGGTCCCAGCTTCCTAGGTCGGCAAGGTCCTCCGTCGTTCCACCGTTGTCGCCTTCCAGGTCGCAGTCCTCGATGACTGTCATGCCAGCTGACTCCACGGGTTGACTCTTGTCCATCATGTCGTCCTCTGCCAGTCCACTCTCAGCACTATCACCGCCGCCGTCCTTTATGGCGTTGACATGTTCAGGCGTGGTATCTCTCCTACTGTTGTCCATCCCACACATCTCGGTCACAATAGGTCTCGGTTCCCTTGCCACTGCTGCTACTTTTGACGTCCTTGGAATGTATCTCTTGAGGAGGTTGGCGTGCAAGGTCTTTTCTTTTGCACCCATCTTGACTCTATAGTCGTTAACACCGACAACTGAGACTACCTTATATGGTCCCTTCCATTGGACTAGGAGCTTGTTAGTGTTCGTCGGCAGTAGCACCAACACTTCATCTCCGGGGCGGAACTTCCTCTCTCGCGCCTTCCGGTCGTAGTAGGTCTTCTGTCTACCTTGAGCCTTGGAGAGTTCTTCCGTCGCTAACTTCCATGTGTCCTCCAGCCTCTCACGTAGTTCCATGACGTACTGGTAACTGGTCTTCGTTTCCGGCTCCTCTACGTCCTTGGTCCATAGTTGTCGTAAGATGTGCATTGGTCCTCTCACAGTTCTCCCATACAGCAACTCGAATGGGGCAAACTTGGTCGACTCTTGGGGAACTTCACGATATGCGAAGAGCAGCGGGTTGATGTATCTGTGCCACTGCTTGTGTTGCTCTGCGCACAGTCGTCTCAATGTTTTCTTCAGCGTGCCGTTGAATCGCTCCACCAACCCGTTGCACATAGGGTGGTAGACTGTAGTGGTCGACTGTCGAATTCCCAGTAGTCTATTCGTTTCCTTCATGACATCTGACATAAACTGGGTCCCTTGGTCCGACAAGATCTCTTCGGGCACACCCAAACGGCTGTAGATGTTCACTAAGGCTTCTGCTACCGTTTCTGCGTCGATCTTCTTCAAGGGTGTGGCTTCGGGGTAACGAGTAGCGTAGTCTATATACACCAGGATATACCGATGTCCACCTTCACTTGGGGGGTCGATAGGTCCTACTAAGTCCACGGCCACTCGCCTAAATGGTACGTCCACTACTGGCATACTCTGCAGGTGCACCTTTGGGGTCGCTCCTTTGTTCACCGTCCTCTGGCATATGTCGCATGAGCGGCAGTATCTCGCGACGTCACCTTCAATTCCAGGCCAATAAAAATTGCTCATAACTCTGTCTTTGGTTTTCTTCACGCCGAGGTGTCCTCCGACGATCGAGTCGTGGGCTACACTCAGTACATACTCTCTCAGTTTTTCGGGTAGTACCACTTGCCTTATAACCGTCGCCTGTCTCAGGTCCTTGTAGATCCGGTACAGTACTCCTCCATGTTTCTCAAAATGAACAGATTTATTGCCTCTATTAGTTGGGATCTTCTTCTGCTCTAACTTCCTAATGACTTCGTCTTCTTCTTGGAGTCGGATAAGTTCCTCTCTATCCACTCCCGCGTGCCTTTCTGCCCTCGGCACCTTCAGCGACGTAGACCGGTCCTTCCTCTTCTCCTGGGCCCTCGTGGTCACCGCTCCTACCATCACCTCAGTATCAGGGTCGTACGGATCCTTCGCTCCGTCCACGTTCCCGACTACTAGGTCGCAGATGGTCTCCGGGAGACACAGCGCCGTCACTTTGCCCGTCAGGTAAGGCGTCTTCACGTCGATAACGGCTTCCTCCGCCGCTAGCAAGGAGTTATCGATCCTCGCGATAAGTTTCTTCCCACCGGTGAGCTGTCCGTCGTCCACCAGTGCTCGCCGCACCACTACACCTTCACAGCCGGTATCTCTTAGGACATCTACCGCTCGATTTCCAATCAAGCCCTTCATCACTGGTAACTTCAGTTTCTCCACGGTCCTTCCGTCACTGCATCCTCCGCAAGTAACAGGCACCGCTAACTGTAGCTTCCCGTCCTTCATTACCGCTTGAACGTTGATGCTGGTGTCAGCCGTCGTCGCATCCTGTCTCGACGACTCGTCCGCCGCTATCACTACGGCCGCCGCCGCCTTGTTCGGCTTGCCTCGTCCCATATCCTTCTGGGCTGGACACATCCTCCGAACGTGGCCTGGCTTTCCACAAAGGTAACATTTCAACTCACCTTTGTCGTTTAACTTTGCACGACACTCCGTCGCCTTGTGTCCCGGCCTCTGGCACCTATGGCAGACCTGTGGGCTTCTGTCTCCGTTGGGCCTCTGTCGCACTGGCCGGCTCTGCAGTCTGGCGCTCCCGCTGAGCGTCCGGTTCCTCGCTACCAGGTACGCCTCCGCTGAATCTGCGATGTCCTGTAGCGTCTTTGGTTTCCTCTCCCTCACATGGGTTGCAAGGTCTGGTGGGCAGGCATCCATGAATTGCTCTCTGACGAACAGATCTCTCACTCCTTCGTAGGTCTCCTCCGTCTTCGACAGCTTTATCCACCTCTCTAAATAGGTCTTGATCCTGGTCAAAAACATTCCAACATCTTCTCCATCTTCAGGCTTACCTTGTCTGAACATGAGTCTGTATCCGTCCTCTGACAGGTTGTACCTCTTCTGCAACGCTTCCTTGACCTTGTCGTAGTCCTTGGCTTCGTCGATCGGTAGTCTGCAGAAGCACTCCAAAGCTCTCCCGGTCAGCAGGGCAGACAGTGATGTCGTCCAGGTGGATCTGGGCCATTCAGCTGTCTCAGCAAACCTCTCAAACCGCAGCAACCAGCTATCCAGATCGTCCTTCTTGTCCTGAAATGCAGGTAGCTTGGGTCTCTTAGAACTGGCGTGGTCGCTGGTCTTCTGCGCTGAGTCGTTGCCTCCACGTTGCTGGCGGATCTTCTCCATCTCCAACTCGTGGTTCATCTCCTTCTCCCGAGCCTGTCGTTCAGCCTCCTTCTCCCGAGCCTGTCGTTCAGCCTCCTTCTCCTGTCGTTGAGCCTCCAGCTGTCTTTCTCTTTCTAGGCCTTCACGGAGGTAGTCCCGTCTCTCCTGCCCAGTGAGCTCCATAGCGTCCGCTTCCTGGCTAAGCCTTCCAATAACCTCCGACATGTTGTAGATAGCTTGTCGATGATATTCTACTGTAAACTATGTAAATAAATCTAGTAATTTAGATCTGGTCCGTTCGAATATGGTCGGATCCCGGACGAGCCCCCAATATGTAACAGCTGAGGTTGTTCTAGCACGTTATAGTAGGGGGGAGTTAGTTGATCTAACTACAACCCTTTAGAAAACGAAACTATTACAGCTGTAAAATAAATAAACACGAGATCCGACGATAGATTAAATAATACTAAAGTTTAATAACTGTATAGTGAACAATAAAATACTAGGAAGACGCCAGCGAAACTAAATATCTACGCCACACAAAAGGAAACTCACTTACTCACCCCCAACCACTCACACAGGTCTATATATATAAACATTTCTATAGAAAGTTCCCGAAATAAACGTTACCTTTGCCCTCGCACAAACTAACCAATCACGCATCAATACGTCATCAGGTTACATCACCCAAGGCCAAATCTGGCGTAAACATTCGTTTCCACAACGTTATCGAATATTCGGGAACATACTAATATTTACTGAACGAGTCAAAACACCTGACAACAAGCGAGCGAGGAAAAAAACTACTCACTAGAAAAGAAGGTCAGGTCACGGAGTACAGTACACTCTGGCGGTTGTCAACAATAAAATGAAAAAAGTAGTGGACACATGCTCAGCCACCAGCACAACAACAAAACCGGGGGAGGGCAAGGGGTAGCCCGCAGATGCTACAGTGTGTCTGGCTTGTTAGAATCTGCAATTCGTCGAGTTTAACAAATTCGAACCGGTTTGGATGAATAGAGTATAGTAGGCTTAAAATAATGTAGGCTTTGAAACAGTTGGCTGGAAGAATGGGGTTGAGGGTTTAATCAGGTCAAGTGCCATCAAAATTTGCACAAAAAACATTTTTTTTAAAAAATCCATTACGCATCATTAAAATCTGAGCAAATTCTTTCGTAAATGCATGTCATGTAAAGGCTGAAGGGATTAAGCCGCGTGTTGGGTGGTGATGTCACTACATCAAGTTTCAACGGGACTTGTGAACCAGAGAACCGGTTGGATGTCAATGAAACTCAATGTCCTGACTACACTGTCCAATTAGCTGGCCTATCAAAATCGGCTAGTGAGGCCTAGGCTAAGAAAAATTAACACTGTCCCTAAATTACTGAAGCCAGCGACCCGACAGGGCGACAGGCTAATGAAGCTCGTTTTGAGCAGGAGTTGATTACACATAAATACTGTACCTGATATTATGTGTAAATGGTATATTATTATTATTGCGGTCTCGCTTAGGTCAACTCCGTGTTAGTTATGGTCTGTATTTTGTGTATTCCAGTGCCTGGTTTCTGATACGTTTTGCTGTTCATTGAAACATTTTGTTACAAAAGAAATAATATAATTATCAACATTTGATTAAAACTATAAGTTGATTAAAAGAAAACATATACGACTTTATCTATCTATCTATCTATCTATCTATCTATCTATCTATCTATCTATCTATCTATCTATCTATCTATCTATCTATCTATCTATCTATCTCTATCTATCTATCTGTCTGTCTATCTGTCTGTCTATCTTTCTGTCTATCTGTCTGTCTGTCTGTCTATCTGTCTGTCTGTCTGTCTGTCTGTCTGTCTGTCTATCTATCTATCTATCTATCTATCTATCTATCTATCTATCTATCTATCTGTCTATCTATCTATCTATCTGTCTTTCTATCTATCTATCTATCTATCTGTCTGTCTGTCGGTCTGTCTGTCTGTCTGTCTACCTATCTGTCTATCTATTTATCTGTCATTAGTCCGTCTGTCTGTTTCGAGTATCTTCACGGTGAGTTATACTTTCAAATTTACTTTACTCAAACAAACATCATTAGCGAACGATGATACATAATGGTATATCAATAAATCATTCACAAAATGTATTCATCCAATTTTAATTTCTCACACTTAATTCAGTCTGGTGCATTCTGGTGCAATTACAATCTATTACATACACATCAAAGATATTTACAACAAAAAGGTGCTTGCTCTCCTGTAACGTTTGGGTCACTCGGTACATGTTGCTGAATTACTCATTCAGAGGTTGAACTACACTATTATTGTAATTAATTGCATAATTGTCCATTGGAAGGTTTTTAGCTCCAATGGCTTGGAAACGTACTTCTTCATCCGTGATGATTTGGCATCTGTGCAATACTCCAATGAGGATTCCATATTTGCTGAGCTGAATGAGGTGTACAAATGCGGAGGTAATGTCTAGCTGCAATGTTCATACTTGGTTATTATTTCTATACGTATACAATCCAGACAAATCTCAACTGTCATTCATTTCAGACATCACTCACATAAGCTTCCAACAGTGGACTGCATTCCAGCAACATTTCTATGCTGCTACAGCACTGAAAAAACATTCCAAAAGCAATACTTACATAATGTTAAAGAAGTGCCATACATTCCAGCACCAATGCCTGTACGTTACTACTCTAGTGTCCACACGTCTTTTTGAAGTCAAAAAAAGTGTTATCAAGATTACATTCAGGCTTCCTGTTTACGAACCATAACGTAAGTCCGACATTAAAAAAATACCAAATCTAATTTCACCAGGGCTGAGACACGAGAGTCATACGGGATTTTCATCCTTCATTTTCAGAGAGATTGTGTAAGACGTCAAGGCGTAAATGGAATTGTGACCCAGGCTATCTTACCAGGCTTGGTGGCAAGTGCCGATGCGTTTGTCCCCGCAGCCTTGACCCCGGTAGACAATGCAAAAGACAGTTCAATGGACGTAAGCAAATAAAAATATAAAAAAAACATGTCTTTCCACTCCTCCCAAGCCCATGTAAGAGGTACGATTTGTCTCAATGACATGTGAAATCTCTTCTCTATCTTACTTTCTCTGTCTGTTTTTCTTAGTCCCTGTTAGCAATATCTAGCAGATATAATATCCGTCCTTTGTGCAGGTTAGTGTGATTGCATGCACTGGTCCAATCAGTCCCAAGTTCATGCCATTCAATGTATCTTCTTGTGCAGTCACAACACTGCTAGGATTCACCATAAAATCTTGATGTAAAAGAAAAAAAAAAGCCAAACAAACAAACAAACTAAGCAATGATTCAAGAGAACATGTAAAATGAGCGAGAGAAAAGCAGCACTGCTAAGATATCTTAAATTTCAATGCTAACTGCTTATACAGATTTACCATGCCGTCACCAAATCTATTATAGAAATGCAGTGCAACGTCGTGTCAGATACCAGCGTTTGACTGGCTCTGTTGGAATGAAATTGTAGTGCAAGTTATTTTGTATTATTTCTAAGGACACTTAGGGATGTTCATTACTGTGTACCTTCCATTTATTGTCATATACGGTGATGTTATCGTTTATATCTTTTGTTATCAGATCCGTTTAAAAAGGGCGTCGTCGAGTTCCAACCTTAAAAAATAGTTTTTGTAATCTTTTGTAAAATGATTATCCTGCCTGCTACTGAGTGATAACGATAGAATGGCTGTCATTCCATATCACCACACCAGTTGTGTATTGTAATTTGGGGGAAAGGCAACAGGGTCTACAAGTGTTAAACCATCATGATGTGAAGAGTAAAAAAAATCCAGGAGTTTTACATGCAAAAGTTTATACTTTGGAACAGAAATTTGGCAATACAGATTTTTTTTAAAATCTGATTTGACAGGCTTCTTCGATTTTTAACATTTTGAAGCCATAGCCTAATCAAATATCTCATATTAACTTTCTTAAGGGCTTTAAAAATACTGTATTAATTAAACCACCACTTGGAACGCATTTTATCATTCATGCAATACCTTCTTTGTGGCCAGCAAATCGGTTTATCAGATGGCCCAAAACACCAATGACAGTTGTCGCCGTGGACGGCAAGTGTCCTTATTGGTTTACCAAATACCCAGGCCGGCTGCCATTAACCGGGCGACAACAGCCGTTTCAGTGGAACATTCTCAACCGCCTTCCGTCCAATGAAAACACTGTGTACTTGGATGTCTGCTCCAAGATACGACCTCGGACACCCTCAGAATCTGACTGGGAGTCTTGGCAATTTGGGGGACGTTTCTGCATGATCAAACCAAGCCATATAGACTGTGGGGAAAACGGTGAGAGAAACATTGATGACAAATACTATTTAAAATATTGCGATTTTCAATTTCCAAGGAAACAAGAGCTTTAGTTTGCCTAAATTGGTTAATTGGGTAATAGATATCATTAAACACCTAGGGCAGACAAGATGAATAATAAGAAAAAAATAAAAATAAAAATAAACCTCAACATTGGCTGTAGATATCTCTTTGATATTACAAATGCTTCGTTTTTAAATATTTGCAGTGAAAAAAAAAAATGAAGCCCTTGGAGAACGAGACAAGACGAATCTGCAGAGGAGAAGAACACCTTTGAAAACACGTGTTTTGGTCGTGAGATCCCTACACCCACTAGTGGATGGATCTCACCCAGAACATACATTGAAGAAAGCAAAACACTCGTATTCACAGGTTTAACAATGTTAGAAAGGAACCAGCTTTGAAATTCTGTTTTGTAATGTGAGAATCGTGGAGCTGATGTACTCTTTCCTTGCAGTGCCTATAATTAGACCTGTGAATTCTAAGACCACCCATCCTTTGTTATGGCGACACGTTCTTGGCGATAAAACACAGCTCAGATTTCTTTTGAGTACCATAAATTATTTTGCATTGATGTCCAATGTTTGTTTTCTGTCTGGTTTTCAGTATTCGATGGCGCTGTGATCGAGATGAAAACCAGCCAAATTAGTCAACCTAAAGGTCTCATAGGAGACGTGCAAGTAAATGGAACGACAGTTACCATGAAGTTTTGCTGCAGCGGCTACAATCCTCCTTGGAAAAGACCCATCTATCTGCCGGATGCAAAACCCTTCCGCCTCCTGGTTGGTCGAGCATGTCCTATTGTTGCAGGTTAACAGAATGATGTTGTCTGATTTCTTTAGTCAAGTTCAAGCACTTGGTTTTTGCCTTTTTTTATCTCCCTCCCCACATCTATTTCCTCACTTTGTTGTTCATACACTTTTGACTTATACTCTTCGTCGTTATTGTCTTTGTATTCTTTTTTCTTGTTTATTGTATTTTTTTTTTCATCTGGTGCGCGTGTCTGGAGTTCTATGCCCTCGCCCCTTCGGTTTAGTATTATTAAGTTTAAAACCTCACAACCTCAGTTCCTCATCTTCTCTCTCCTCTCATCAGTATTATTATATATATATATTAAGTCACTGCAAAATAAGAACAGCCAAGATCTACCTGTGTTTGTACCCTGTTATGAACTGTCAAATTGTGACCAATAATGGTATCTTAGAGGTTTAAAACACATCATTTCATAAAGATGAAGAATTTACTATTCGATTTTGGGCAATAAAAATGCAAAGATCGTTTTTTTTTTCACTTTAAATCAGTTTATTTTCTTTTCGAGGGTTTTTGTTATCCGTGTGTGCACACTGTTATTTTGTGGATCTATTTAGATAATTACATGCTGTAAAAGTGCATGTGGCTGTTCCAACAGTCGCATCTTCACCAATAATAAAAAAATTAGGCTGAAAATCGGTATTGGCGTGGGCTAAGGCGCACTATGGTCGATATTAATGAGTTTGCGTCCGACTTTTCGTGTGCACACTGACAAAACCAATGGCCATTGTTAAATCAAGGGCACTAATTCTAATAAACTGAAACAAAAGAAAGAAATGTGTACACATAACATATCACACAACTTCGATGTGACGAACAACTTTCCTTCATTGAGTAGTATTCAGTTTTGCACATTTAAATAGCTATATGCAGTTAAAAAACTATACTTTGGCAGGGAGATTTGGGCTGTTCTTATTTTGCAATGAGTCATATATATATATATATACACACGTGTCCTGGACGTTTCGTTAGTACAGAAACGTGAAGGCGGACAAGGAGGAGGAGCGGGGTGGGGTGTGGGGTGAGGGTGTAACAGTGTCATTAACTCTCTGATTACCTGATCGTTTGATGTCATGAACAGCGTCAAAGGTGTCCGCTCCTGAATTCAAGGTCTGCTATCTAAATTTCTCCCCTCAGGTGTTATGTGGGGTGCTGGTCTTATCTACCGACTTGGATGCATGGTTGAATTTTGTTCGACTGCATTTGTTGTACTTCGAGAGGTTTTAGTTGTATACACGGCACTCATGCTCTCCAAGCAATAGACAGAGGTCAGGACACGTAAATTAATTTTGTAATAAATAACAACTATGTATATGATGAGCAGACCCGTAGGGTTTATTACCTAACTAACTAACCATGACAATACATAAGATATAAAATAGTAATACAAATGACTGTTGTCGTCTGACTGTAACTAAACGACTTCAAAGCTCTTCAAGTGTAATCCTAACTTACTATAATGCAACAGTATTAAGTAATTCAATCATGCACTGGCCTCGCTCACAATGGAGGATTACATAGGCGCAGTGGTTATCCACTAACTACAAAACCTAGATCTAGATTTCCAGAACTATGGAATGTAATATATGATAGTTACAACAAGCACAATTTCCTAATATAATATCATAAAGAATTTATGTAGTAGATCTAATCTAAATCTCTGACGGACTGGCAACACCAGTTTCGTCAGACAGCTTGGGTTCACACATTCCATCTCAACTCAGGAGGTTCCAATCTTTCAGCCTCTCTTAGTTCGAGCTCGAGTTGACACGCTCGTCTCGGCTATTACTGTTGAGTTGATACGTACCATTAGCCCTGGCGTATACACAGCCAGGGACAGAAGGAAAAAGCTTAGTTGAAATCATGGATCATGGATGTCAATCAACAATGACACCAGGCTAACATATATCTGTCCAACTTTCCACCACTCAAGCAGGGAACCTCTGAATGTCCTCACGGTAAGACTTTCCGTTTGACACTGAAGAAGTAGTCTCCAGTCAGCCGGCAAGTTAACTTCGACACATTCATGCGCACACGTTCAACCACTGGATCTCACACTTCACGGACTAAGGCACGTGGCCGAGTCACTACCTACTCACGCACGCCAGCACGAAATATTACCACCGCTCAGCGGCTGCTAACAAAAGCTGGGGGCCGTATACAAAGTGGGTGTCACAATCTGATCATGACACATCCCCACCCCAGTGGAAATTTTAAGAAAAAGAAAATTTTCACGATTTATCCTAGAATCTAAACCCCTGTAGATGAGGGTACGGTGGGGCTTAAGCACCAATCTAAAAAAAAAAAAAATCCAGCCCTAAGCTGGAGAAAAATGTACAAAAGGACGTGCCCAATGGATGGACAAAAAGTATACAATATTCACTGCACCTTTCTCATTCACACATATATGAGATTAAAATCTTGCTTTCTCACATTGCCTTTCTTAATCCAAGCATGGCACATTCATGTCTTCATGCCCTATAATTCAAAAGATGTCATCAAGCATGTATATACATATAACATTACAAACAACATGTAATAATATAACGTGTTGTCTTTTGGCAGCAGTACCTCTGGTTGCTTGGTTTGCCATTAGTTTCACCCATTGACCCGCAGACAAGGGCGCTAGGGTTGTCTGTAGTTCAGGTCATAGTCAGGAATGGCGCTGGTGGACAGAGGATATTCACAAAAATGAATGTAAAAATGTTCATAACAAAGGTGAACAAGATAATGTGAATCCAACCACCATCCAGAAATGAGGCGCAAGAATCATCCAGCCCCAATACAAGACAAACTCTAATGAAGTAAATTAAATTAAATTAAACGGGACAACACATCAGCCTGTGAATTGTCACCGCCAGGGATAGCCCGGATAATAAATCGGTACTCTTGGAGCGCAAGGCTCCATCTCGTTAATCGAGCATTTTTAGCCCTGTTTGATTTGAGAAACAACAACGGACGATGGTCCGTTTCAATGATAAACTCTCTCATAAGTAAATAACGAGAGAATGCGCTAACGGCATAAATAATTGCGAGACATTCTCGCTCGATGATTGCGTAACGGCATTCTCGATCAAGTAACTTGCGGCTGGCGTACAGACATGGCCGCAAAGAATTTTCACGTTCCTGGAGTAATACCGCTCCCAATCCCTTGTCCGACGCATCTGTACGGACAACGAATGTTTGGTTTATATCCGGTAGTATGAGAATGGGAGGCGTAGAAAATAAGCGCTGGACGGTCCGAAGGGCGTCAGCGCATTCGGTAGTCCATGTTACCTTGTTAGGAAAGTTCTTCCTCGCCGTAAGCGATGAAAAATTTGGGATGAACCTTCTATAGTAACTTAAGAAGCCCAATAAACTGCGAACCGGCTTCTTTGTCTGAGGGAGTTGAAGTTTTAAAATTGTAGTGATCTTCTTGTCGTCCGGAGTCTGAACGCCGTGGGCAATCGTATGGCCCAAAAAATTGATTTGCTTGTAACCAAGAAACACCTTACTCGGTTTAGCGGTAAGGCCGGCTCGACGAAGAGCACTGAAGACTTCACGAAGGGCCGCTAGGTGGCCCGACCACTCAGTTTGGTAAATACAAATGTCGAAGTACGACAAAACGGAGTTTATATTTTGGAGCAATATTGTCATACGCGCGAAGGTGGTAGGGGCCGTAACCAACCCAAAGGGCATATAGCGCCACTGCATGAGACCCAACGGGGTCTGAAAAGCGGTATATTGCTTGCTATTTCCTTCAAGAGGAATTTGCCAGTAGCCCCCGGAAAAGTCAATTTTTGAAAATGTTGTCCTCGCTAATTGTGCAAACAGATCCTCCTGGTTAGGAATCGGTTCGGCATCATATGTCGTAATCGCGTTAAGTTTACGATAGTCTACACAAAAGCGCACGGTATCATCCTTCTTTTTGACTAAGACGATGGGTGAGCTATATGGGCTCGTCGATCGTTCTATTACCCCCATATGAAGCATGTTACGTACCTCGGCCATTATGGTATCCTGTGCGTGTAGAGGGCGCGAGTACGGCTTGACGAAGACGGGTATATCCGTCTGTAAACGTATGACATGCTGTACCAGTGAGGTGCAACCCGGCAAATCTGTAAACACCGTAGTAAATTCCGCCAGCAAATGTTATATCTTGTCTTTGCGACGGAGACAGAGCTGGATTGATATGTACATCAGACGCACTTTCCGTAGCTTGCAATGTAGGAATTGATGTATTGATGTTTATGGGGTCATTATCCTCAATAGAAACCAAGGCCGCACTGGCCTGTGCGACGGCATGATCGCGATTGTTCTGATGATTATTATCATCGGAAAGGTACTCCTTAAGCATATTAATGTGGAATACTTTATCCTGTCCTCTAATTTTTATCAAATAATTAACTTTGGACAGTCTCTTTAGGACCTTGAAAGGTCCCTTCCAAATAAGTAGGAGTTTATTTTTCGTCTCCAGTAGGAGAACAAGAGTTTGGCGTCCGACGGCTAAGGTTCGCAATTTGCTCCCTTGATCGCGATATGCTTTATAAATATTCGCCTTAGCACCTGCAGATTTTTGTGTCAGTTGACATGCATTCAGAATGCGGTGCCGAAGGTCGATCACATATTGATAGGCTGATCGCGTATCATTTTCGTCGGTATTTGATCCAGCGAATAAATCATGTAGTATGGCCATTGGGCCTCGCGGTTTGCGACCATAAAGTAGCTCGAATGGGCAAAAACCCGTTGATGCATTCGGCAGTTCACGGTACGCGAAAAGAACAGCGGGCAGTTGACGATCCCAATCACTTGGCTTATCGGCCGACACTCGCGCAAGCATAGCTTTCATGCTTGCATTCCATCTTTCACAGCATCCATTGGACTGCGGGTGGTAAGGAGATGTCAACCTTTGCTTAATGCCCACTAATTCTAGGACCTTCCTAAAAAGTTCAGATGTAAATTGAGGTCCTCTGTCGGATAAGATTTCCGCCGGGAATCCAACGCGTGAAAAAACCGTAATAAGGGCCTCAGCCACATGATCAGCTAAGATTTCTTTTAGGGGAATGGCTTCTGGCCAACGGGTCGCGTAGTCAATGACGGAAAGTATGAACCGGTGGCCTCTGTCCGATTTATTCAGAGGACCAACCAGATCCACGGCGACGCGCTCAAATGGTCTGGAGACCGCTGGCATTTCCTGCAGGGGAGCCCGCATTGCTCTTCCCTTAAGGGTACGTTTTTGGCATACGTCACATCTCGACACGAAGCGGTTAACATCCGCGTAAATGCTGGGCCAGAAGAATTGGGATAACATTCGAGATTTCGTTCTGGCCTTTCCTTGGTGGCCTGCTAAAGAGGTATCGTGCGCCAGACGGAGAATGTCGGCGAAAAGATCTAGGTACTACAAGCTGCATAGTCGTCTCCCGCCTGTTACGAAAATTACGATACAGTAACTCATCTTTAATAAGAAACTTTGCGGTTTCTGGCGCTGTAGGATCCACTTTAGCAAACAACGGTTTAAGTGTGGGATCAGAGCGTTGTTCATCATGAAAAGTACTAGACGTTATGTTTAACTCAATCGTAGGGCCACGCAATGTACCCTCTGGCTGTCGCTTAGATTGCATTCGTGTGATCGCGCAAGCGATATTATCTTCTTCGGTCCAAATCTTCAACTCACCGACTGGAAATTCTATAACATCAGGTATATTCCCGATAATTACGTCGGCGACCGGATTAGGCAATACACAGGCGTTGACAACACCTGTAAGAAAATGTGTGTCAATGAAGACCTCTGCGAGACGGAAACGTTCCACAGATCCCCCGAAGGTAATACACGTTGCCTCTTTGTCAAGAAATTACGTTGGACGGACAAGCGACTCCCGAACGCCGATAGTTGTGCATCCGGAGTCTCGTAACACAGAAGCACGTATCGCGTTGACGTGGCCCTGATAGAGTGTTAGGACACCCTGCTCATGTAGGGCCGACATAACTGGAACAGGATTTGACTGTCCGGAACACTTAGTATGATCGTTATCCTCATAGGCCGGAGATATGACAGAGCAGGCATTCGCTGCCTCAAGCTTAACTGTACAAAATTGTTGTTTGTGTCCGAACCTATTACACCTAAAGCACATAACGCGCTCATTATTATATCCACGTCGACCATTAGGTCTATTATAACCACTATTTTCAAACTGGACTCGCTTAGGTGGTCCCTGGGGCCTGTCATATTGATAGCCAGCTGGATAATTCCAACGCTGGGATGGATGAGGGCCGTTAAACTGATATCCCTGGTATCCTCCACGCTGGGATGTATTAGATTGCCACGGAAAAATCCCGTGGTCTATTAAACGATGGCGCAGACAGGGCGAGGGCGGGCCCGGCGATTAGTCGGTCGTGAACGATTTGATTCGGTTGGCGGCGTTTTGCCAACGCTGGCATAACATGGTTCTATATCCTTAGGCTTTCCACCACTCAAGCAGGGAACCTCTGAATGTCCTCACGGTAAGACTTTCCGTTTGACACTGAAGAAGTAGTCTCCAGTCAGCCGGCAAGTTAACTTCCACACATTCATGCGCACACGTTCAACCACTGGATCTCACACTTCACGGACTAAGGCACGTGGCCGAGTCACTACCTACTCACGCACGCCAGCACGAAATATTACCACCGCTCAGCGGCTGCTAACAAAAGCTGGGGGCCGTATACAAAGTGGGTGTCACAATCTGATCATGACAATCACCCAGTTCTGACATACTATTGCGTCCTGTTAAAGTTCAAAGAAAAACCATTGTGCTTCCAGAGTGTTACACTCCCCCTGAGATGTGGAGCATTATGTTATGATTTAAAGTAACCATAAAAGATAGGAACACAGCAGAGTTATCATTAGATCTGCCGCATGAAAGATCGGCTGGTACCGGTACTCGACGTTTGTAACATTATACGAAAGCTATCATTTCCATCAAGTTTTACAATGATCCCATTTCCCCCCAAAGCCGCATTTAGAAAAGTAAACGCATTCATTAAAAAGTGTTCGAAAAATATAAACCAACTTACAGTTAGTCATCTCAGACGTGTGCTTTTGTTTAAGATCCCGTCTTCATTGACGTGAACTATCCACTGTCTCTCAGATGATTTCTTTTTACATCGACAGAAATACGATCATACTTTTTCACATTTCACCTCTTTTTCTCTAACAATCTTAACCCTCTAGGTCCAGTCCCTCTTTCTGTGGGCGAACTCTGATTTTGTGAGAACTTTTTAGGGGGAGAATTATGGGCTTTTCGTAATGATTTGGTTCGTTTATATTGTAGAAATCAGTAAAAAAAAAAAAACTTGTTTCCCCATGAGTTCTCGTGGGAACGACAGCCGAGTGATACATTTCTATGTATCACTGGTGACGCATGGGCCTGCAGGCAGCCTCAGTTCTGAAGCATCCACGATACCGCCATCCTCCTCTTCGTAACTTTTAGATCTATATTATCTAGATCTAGCACTTTGATCGCCATGACTCCTGCGTTTAGACTATTTCTTGCGTTTCAACCCCCCCCCCCCCGCCCTTCCAACCTCTTCTCACTGTCAATGCTCACAGACTCAGTGTAAGACTTATACTTTCTGGTCATTTTCTTGTTATTTTTTTCCCCGCAACAGTTTAAGTTTTATGGTTTGATTTCACGCTGCACTTACAACAGCCCTTCTGTCCGTTGCGTGACTGTGTATTTTCATAAACAGTGAACTAACATCTTAGCTTCCGTAAACAATCGCGGGCACAGCAGTATCAGGTGCATCGGTAAACAGCCAATGAGAAAGGAGCAGGTTTACTGGAATTTTCAAATCTGACCGAACTAAAGCGCCCCAAATAATACTAAAGATTTTACATTTACGTGTACACAGTATATTTAAAAGAAATTTTATTTAACAGCCCTTGCATCAGGTTTTGCATGATTAATGAACAGCTTTTATTGATACTATTGCATAAACAGCTGGGTATATTCAAATGAGGTATAATGAAATAAGTATACAGTTAATCAAAAAACTTGAATGCACTCCAACTAGACATCTCTGGCGATGAGTCCTCTGTGTCATCTACAGGTATGAGAGCAACAATAAGCAGATTCATCGTTTACCCTGAGTCCATTGCGGTAACAGGCGCCCAAGAAGCCAAACTGTTTGTTGTGAACCAGACTTTTCGACCGTATCATTGCCTTTACACTCCTCCAAAATACGGTAAGTTCATTTCTAGTCCTGTAAAACTGCATCATCCCTGGCCTTGATTTAAGTGAAAAGCAGTTCATGTTGTTTTCTGGTATTGTCATTTCACTGGTCACTGGTCACTGATCCCATAACCCGCCGGGGTCGTAGGGGCGCTGCTGTGATGAACGTTGCACCAGCTGGCTCCATTTGTGGCGGTTGTGGGCGAGTGTCTGGGTTGCGGGAAAGCTCATCTTGGTCCATTCCGCAATGTTATCTGCCCATTTCTTCCTCGGTCTGCCTCGTCTTGTCTTCCCCTGCACTGTTCCTTGTAGTATGGTCTTAGAGAGCCCATCTGATCTTGTCACATGCCCATACCATCTGAGCTTCCTTTTCTTGACTGTGTTATTGTCATTTACAAACAGTATTTTAGACTAGCAGACATTTGGAAAATAGTTGAATTAAGCTGAGCAGTATCCAAATTATCGACGGTACCTTATATCAGCCACAGCCATCCTGCGTTGGACCATCACCGATTCAACCCTGTTTGACTTCAGCTCTGAAGTACTGAGCACACTATCTTGATGTACTTTTCTGAGGTGCATAATGAAGTGTATAGCGACGGCGAAACACCTGCCGTTTTTCCCAAAACTAGAAAATAAAATAAAACTTGCAAGAGCGTGTTATCCAGCAGCCGAACACTTTTTTTTTTCTCGGAAAGGTTTTCTTTTAAAGAGGATTACAGCTGCCGGCAATTTTCATACCAGATTTCAACATTCACCTCTGCCTGTGAAAATTGCCCTATTTTCATGATTGGATAGTTTCAGAAACACACGTAACAGGTACGCAACTGATGTAACAAAAACAATTATCGTAATACTTCAGTGGTGCAAGGGTAGGTAAGTGTAAATACGTAGACAAGTCCTTGTATTCGAAGAGTAATGTCCCTTCGTCTTAGATTTTTTGTTTTAATTTTTTTTTTTTAAATTGGGGTGGGCGGGAGGATTTCCTGAGAGTATGCGCAGGAATTTTTAGTAAAAAAACAAAAACCAAAAAACGCCATTTAATTAAATTGTAATATATACACCACACGCAGAGTTTAATTCTTATTTGCAACGACTCAGAATGTTATGCTGCAACGAAAGATATGATGATAATTATCAATGTAACTGCAAAAAAAAAACAACCGAGCCAGTGATGTAAAGACTAAGGTACACAGTGGTCTAGAGGCAAGGTGCTCGCCTCTCACACCGAAGGTACCGGGTTCAAATCTCGGCCGGTTCAGGCATGTTGCAATTTGGGGATTTTTCTCATTATTTTCATGCCCCTGATCCTAAGGATCGAGCACCTAGTCTTCTCGAATAACGTCGGAAAAATTGGGAGGGCCCTTGTGAACGTTGCGCACGCTAAAGATACTTTGGCAGTTGGAAATCGTAAAGAGCAGGCCGTACAAGGCTGCTGCCAGGGCAAAATTCTTAAAAATGAATCCCCACAACAAGAAAAACAAACAAAAAACATCCAAACAAGAAAAACGAGGTGTAAATGGAAAGGACGGCGACTCTCCTACAATAAAGACCTACAACATGATGTGATGGTTGTAGAAGTTGTCCATGTTGCAGTGCACTTGAATGTTACCTGCAGCTGCTTTATGTTACTGGCACTAGGGTACTGTTGGCTGACGGGTGGGAATATTATTTATTCTTCTTTTCGTAACTTGTGACGATTCTGGAGGCACAATTGGTAGTAGTAAGATTAGTGCAATATGAGGTAGATTCTAGTGGGTTTTTTTTCTTTTATTAGAAGTATATACGTGGTAGTAATAGTAGTAGTAGTAGAAGTAGTAGCAGTTGTTGTTGTTGTTGTTCTTATTGTAGCGGTAGTAGCAGTTGTAGTAGAGTAGCAACAATAGTAGTGGAGTTGTATTAGAGTAATAACTGTATTGTTATCTCAAGCAGTTTTAGAAAGCCTAAGAAAACATTAATTTATTCTAAGAATCGGAATGCTAGCTGCTGTGAAAGTGAAGATTGTAGCTAACCGTTGTTCTAATAGTGGTAGTAAAAAACAGCAGCATCTGTAATGCTTGTAGAAGAACGAATTACGGGAGCATGATAAAGTATGGGCAGTTCGTAATGTTGCCCATGTGGGATTCGGCAACAGCAAAAGGAGTAGGACTACCTTCATAAAGCGGGGCTGTGCAAAACCACAATTTAAAACCAAGTTCATGTGGGTGGACTTATTCTCTCCCAGGTTGCAACAAGATGGCTGTACTGGACAAAAGAACTCCACAAGTCCGATTTATCACTGAAAATATTTCTGGTACTCAGAGGCGGTGCTTTTATGATTTTGTGGTAAGACGAGGCTATCTATCTATCTATCTATCTATCTATCTATCTATCTATCTATCTATCTATCTATCTATCTATCTATCTATCTATCTATCTATCTATCTATCTATCTATCTATCTATCTATCTATCTATCTATCTATCTCTCTCGCTCTCTCTCTCTCTCTATCTATTTATCTATCTATCTATCTATCTATCTATCTATCTATCTATCTATCTATCTATCTATCTATCTATCTATCTATCTATCTATCTATCTATCTATCTATCTATCTATCTGTCTATCTATCTATCTGTCTATCTATCTATCTATCTATCTATCTATCTATCTATCTATCTATCTATCTATCTATCTATCTATCTATCTATCTATCTATCTATCTATATCTATCTATCTATCTATCTATCTATCTGTCTATCTATCTGTCTAGCTAGCTAGCTGTCTATCTCTATCTATCTAACTATCGATCTCTCTATCCATCTATCTATCTATCTAATCTATCTATCTATCTGTCTGTCGATCTATCTGTCTCTCTATCTGTCTCTCTATCTGGCTGTCTGTCTATCTATCTGTTTATCTATCGTCTGCCTGTCTGTCTATTTACAATTTTTTTTCTCTCATTATTTTATCTATTATTTATGAAACTAATGCTATTTATTTGGCAAAGGAGTTTGGTTTTCGAAATAAAACAGTAGTGCAGGTTTGTCACTACAAGTGAAATACGAATAAACAGTGATTCACAAGACGACTGTATTCTACAAAAATCACATAGTTCTAAAGTACGTTTAAAAATACTCGATTATTTCACTGATATTATTCTGATCATTTGACATCTACGTGACTAAGTAACTGACTTTGATAAATTAATACTTGGGAAATACCGTTACAGTTGGCTTCATTTTCATGATTAATTTAAAAGGAAATCTCCAACAACTTGCAATATTGTTTCATTGTCTCTCTTTTCAGGTGCCTAAGAAATCCAAATTGCGGCTGACATTGAATTCATTTGAAATTAACCAGCAAGACGATTTCTTCATGAAACGCTATCACAAATGGTTGGACCCTTATAGGTTCGTAAGTCATCTTAGTTCAATTTTCTTTTCATCAATTACACCACCGATACAGTTAAATGCCTTCATTGAAACTATTTATAACTTTTGCCCTGAACCCTCACCACTGCCCACCCCCTCCCCCGATTTGTCACCTTAGTTGTTGATATAGTTAAACAGGCACCTTGATGAGCGATCTAGATCATCCTCCAATTAGTGGAGATGTGTGTATTTTAGTTTGTCAGTGATAATGGACAGAAAAAAAAATGATCTTCAACATGCGAATTAGAGAAGCCTTGTTTTACATTATGTAGTGTCATAACAGTACGTAATGCTTTAATGTTACTGCCACTGTTTGGTTTCATTCACAGTATCATCGAAACTGAGATGTAGACTGTCGTGCACTGTTTCGCCTTCATTTTGATTAAAAGTGTATTCAAAATCAGGGAAATGAAGATTGCATGAGAGAACTTGAAACAAAAGATATCAGATACACTCTTTGCTGAGAGCAACATTGTCATTTTTCTTTTCAAAATACATTTCTTGCACACAAACTGAGGTGTGACAAAAGAGTGATATTTTAATATAATACATGTATTATTGTAGTTATATTTAATGTCATAGTTTTGACCATGGTTACTAAATGTATAAAAATGTCTACTGCCTGTAGATGACATGAATATTTTATAAACTAAAACTAGCATTCTTGTTGTAGTAGATATTTGATTTGCTTCGTTTTGTTGTCAGTTGTCAGGTTGGATTTTCTCAGATAAAAAGGAAACAAAAATCGCAAATGAGCACATTTTGGAACTTATTTCAATTGGTTTTTTTTTTGTTTTGTTTTTGGTTTGGTCTTGTTTCCTTTCATTTATCCCAAACTCCAACATCACCTTGCCCCCCTCCCCCCACCCCACACACACTCTCCATAAAAATACTCCCTCCACTCCCACCAGTGGCTAAGCTCTCAAGTCTGGCAATGTTTTTAAAGTGTCATTCCATTGTCAACACATTATCCTCATGGACAAGAAACGTCACTTGAAATCTAGTGCATAAACGCAAAAGCGTCTAGGGCTTTCTGATATATTCTAGAGGGAATGACCCTGATTTTGACATCAACTTATCCCCTTTATCGTTTCCTACATAAAGAACTCAATAATCACTTTTGTACCTTTAAATTTCCTTTGCATTCCGTTTGCATTAGAATTCCACCTGACACTCGAGATAGACAGTTCATCACTGTGTTTCATTATCTGTCCTTGGAATTTTGGTCATCCGGAGAGTCAAAGAGAGATGAGGTGATAGACTTTACTGTTGATCTTCTACTGCGTAAGTATCGTTCTCGTTGTTGGCGGTATCTATCTATATAAATAAGAATGAGTTGCAATACTTAACGCCGGGAACTGCCAAACAACCACAAACACTAGAAACGGGCAGCTTTCACCTTACTCATTTTAACAATAAACTTTACTTCCCGACGGAAGAATGAACTAGTGGGTACATTATCCCTAATAATTATGTTCAGCCATGGCAGTTTGCGTTATTGAACAGTATCTTTTCCTCACCATGTTTTGAAGTCTAGAGTCCCTAGCCTTTCCTGTTCATGTTTTGTTAAAAAAACATTTCTTCACCCCACGTCGTCTTTCGGTAATTTGGTTGTTCATCACTGTGTAGCATTAACTTATGGCGGTGCTCATGACACAATTGTCCATTTAAGATCTCATTTTGCTGCGTGACTCAGTTGGCCTTCCGGGCATCCCATTCCAGTGGACACGGCTCGGTAAAGTTGATAATTTCATTTGCAGTATCCATTGTTCTATTCACTTATGTCCCTAAAACTGAGATGAACATGATCAGTGATTTTCGCTCATTCTAACAATATATCTAGCAAAGTGACGATGGATCCCTTCCAATTTTTGCACGATATGTTCTATTCCTTTTTTACTTCCCAATCATGTGCATTGAAACCATGATACACATTAGTGTCTAAACATGTCAGTCTTAACAAGTCAAGCTCTCCAGACATCACCAACTGAAAGTAAGATCCGAAAGTGAACTGACAGAGGCCACGTGTAGCAATAGTTCAGATAATTCTCGTCATCAAAATAATATCCTTCTCTCTCAGCTTCCCCTTCCCTTCACTGTTACTGCTTGGCGTTCTCTCTCCAGCGGAAGATTTCTGTTACGATTTTGATACCAACGGCGCCGACTACAGAGGAGACAAATCAGTGACGGAAACGTACGATCAATGTATACCGTGGGTTGATGCCATGTCATGTGATGACTTCCCTTCCAAAAAGTACGGAATACCATCTGTCAACACTCTTTATTGATATTTCATCGTGCTTGATCAGGTTTTTTCTCATTATAAGGACGTACTGAACTAGGATAACAATCATATTTTGTAAACCCGGGGAGTCATAAAAACGAAAGTTCTCGGCAAGTGTAAAATGAACTATATTATCATTGTTATTATTATTATATTATTATTATTATTGTTTTGCATAAGGTTAAATCAGAGCCATTGTCGTTTCCTTCACTTTAAGCCTTCTTTTTTTTTAATCAAAGAAACTCGTGATTTCCCTCAGCGCGACTCCATCAGAATCACAGAAATAGTGTTATTTCCTTCAAAGTGACTTTTTTTTTAATTACAGAAATAATGTCGCTTCCTTCAGTGTGACTCTCACATTATTCTAAGCGGTCTGGATAGAATCTTTAGTCTTCCATAATTTTGTCTTGGTGTTTTTGCTGCTACATCTGCAGACCTGACACATTCTTCATGTTGCTAAGAAGTGGTAACGCTTGCCGGAACCCCGACGGTAAATTGCTGCAACCATGGTGCTACACCTACGTGAATGGTTCCGAGTGCATGAAGCGTTACTGTGATGCTTGTAATTTCGGTGGGTAACGCTTGCAGATACGTCCGGATGTCAGAATCAATTCGCGTAACTTGATCATAGCTAATTAGCTTTTAATGGTGCCGTTATCTTGTCATTTCTGATTTTGTCTTACGGTAATAGTGTTTCGTTTTGAGGAAGGACAAAATTCAGCAACAAAAGACACTACTATTACTAAGATCTTACTAAGAAGAGGAGCATGATCAACATAATGGAGAACACAATTGTGAGCTAATTCAAAAAGAACAAAAAACCATTAATTTTCCTTTCTGTACCACAACCACCAAAGGCGAGAAACTGGAAACTCAGTGGAAAGACAAATTCTGACCAAAAAGAAAAGCAACATCTATATCACTTTGACGTTGTTTTTCAACCACATTATATTACATGACTGTGTATTCCAAATTCAGTGCTCTATACTTATTTAAACTGAAAAGTTCCCGCATAATAAACAAATAATTATTTCTTTCAAACGTGTATAGTAAGGTAAAAATAATTATGTTGCAATAGTTTGAGGCACTTTACTCGTTATCCGTATGTGTTAAAGACACATAGCTTGAACTCTTTTGCTGTGTTAGGTAAAGTGAAAAATAATGACTACACACAGAAAAGTACCGATCATTTCGATGTCAGAGAATTGTTCTTAATACAACCAGTCCTTAATCGATGTACCTTATACGATTCTACAGTTACACCCATAGACAAACTGCAAAACTGCCCTGATCGTTTAGCTGCAGATCCGAATTTTTGCACTGACGCTGAAGAACGATTGGGTTGCTTCAAGTCTTGTGGGTTCCCCACGCAGAATTCTAGAGCAGGTAAAGAACATAATTTCATTTGTTCCATTGCCATGGATTTTTGGATGGGTGGATGTATGGATGTGTGGAGGGACGGACGGAAGGATGGATGAATAGATGAATGTGTGGGTGGGGAGGGAAGGAGAGATAGATAGATGGGTGGATGGATGAATATACTTGGATATCCACTCGAAGTAATGTTCAGTAACTCGATGGATACATAAAATGGATAAATGGGCGGAATGAAAAGAAGCTAGCAGTAAAATATGTGTACAAAGTAATATCAGATCTTTCATTTAAAACCCGCCTTGTTTTTCTGGACTTTTTTTTTTTTTTTAGATAAATCATTATTTTGTAAATATCACAAATGTTTAATTTAATAAGTCCTTTGCTGTTGAAATTTTGGGAGAAATCAAGTTAACGCTTCGCCTCAGAAGAGATAAGTCTTCAGATCCCTTAAGTTAGTTAGATAATTATATGCGGCTAAGTTTCATCGCGATGTCTGATCCTGAACTCTTTCAATCTGTTCATGTTGTCTCCCAGATACGGTAATCCCGGCCAGGCGTGTGGGCAACTGCCATTTGGCCATGGCTTCATTTCCAGACTTCTGTAATGACATCAGGTTCAAGCTTGTAGTGAATAGGGGCTGCGCTAGGGCCTGTGGCAAACGTAGAGGTAACAGAACTTGACAGACAAGGCGAGAAGAGAAGGATAGATAGATAGATAGATAGATAGATAGATAGATAGATAGATAGATAGATAGATAGATAGATAGATAGATAGATAGATAGATAGATAGATAGATAGATAGATAGATAGATAGATAGATAGATAGATAGATAGATAGATAGATAGATAGATAGATAGATAGATAGATAGATAGATAGATAGATAGATAGATAGATAGATAGATAGATAGATAGATAGATAGATAGATAGATAGATAGATAGATAGATAGATAGATGACTGCAGTGAAGATAGACAGGCAGACAGACCGACTGACCGACCGACATAGACAGACAGACAAATAGATAATGTCAAAATTGGGCAAAAAGAAACAAAAGTTGTATGTAGCAAAGCCCCGCGTATAACTAATGTACAACTATCGAAATAAAAGGAACAGAGAAGCACAATACAGCACAAAGACTTAGTGGTTTATCTTGCTATATTTATTTCACATCATGCCCTCCACTAAGAAAGTTAAAAATCAACTCCGTCGTCTCTTTTAGTTTGCATTGTATCGTTTGGGTATTATTTCTTACGCGGGGCTTAACTACATACAACTTTTTTCTTTTCGCCCAATTTTGACATTGCTTATAGCCCTTCTGCGACCCCACAGTTTTTCTGTGGTTTTTGTAATAGATAGATAGATAGATAGATAGATAGATAGATAGATAGATAGATAGATAGATAGATAGATAGATAGATAGATAGATAGATAGATAGATAGATAGTAAGATAGATAGATAGATAGATAGATAGATAGATAGATAGATAGATAGATAGATAGATAGATAGATAGATAGATAGATAGATAGATAGATAGATAGATAGTTAGATAGATAGTTAGATAGATAGATAGATAGATAGATAGATAGACAGATAGATAGATAGATAGATAGATAGATAGATAGATAGATAGATAGATAGATAGATAGGTGCTTGCAGTGGAGATTGTTTAATTCATTGCAATGTTGTCTCAGGTAGAACAAGATGCGTGGCACCCAGAAACCCAACATACAAAGTGGCCGGCAGGAACCGCGTGAAAACTGGCAGAACCATCACCTTTGCCTGTAGACCTGGCCTGTATCACGTGTCAGGGAATCTGGTCCATGCCTGCTCTTCAACAGGACATTTGTTAGGGGAGGAGCCGGTTTGTCGAGGTAACACGTAACTGTGAACCTTTCTTCGGTGCTGGGCTTCTCAGAGCTCGGTGCTGGGCTTCTCAGAGCTCGGTGCTGGGCTTCTCAGAGCTCGGTGCTGGGCTTCACAGAGCCCCAGGACACATTCTTCTCCTTCCCATCCTCGGTTTTCTCCATTCTTTCCCATTTTGAAGTGTCATTCAATATACTTTAACAGTGGTGATTAGTGATACAATTTTCTTTTGAAATTTCAATCGTGATCGATCTCTTCGTTGTATATTGGTATTTCATGTGATATAACAATATTATTATATTGTATACAGTAAACTCTTTTCCAGTTTGAAGTTCCTTCTCTGACGGATATCCAACCCTCAGATTGGAAATTCATTCCCTGGGTACCGTGTAGATGAAAAACTCGGATGGCCCGTGTACACAATGCGCACACCTTGGCGGTTTAGAAGTGTAAAAGAGCTGGCTTAACAAGGTTGTTGCCCGGGCAAAATAAAATTTAAAAAAAAACAAGAACTAATTCCTACCACCCCCCCCCCCTTTTTCCCCTGCCAAAGAAAAAAAAAACCCAGCCGGCGCTGCACTGTTGTAACTGGGCTGCGATGACTCTTAAGGCAAATTTCCCAATTGGGATCAAAGAAGTACACAAAATATACAAAAGTGCCTCCCCATTGAGAATCATTGCTGTAGTGTAATCAAAATATTTAGCGTGACAATTGCCTCGGGGGTTCTAGACAGGTCTCATATTAAGTGGATCACTGTGGAATTGTGAAGCTCACTTTATTGTAATTCAGACTCAGTGGAATATAATAGAGAGGGCCACGTGGTAAATTATCGTTTATAACTCGGTTTCTACAGGTCTCTGCAACTGAATTACTTTCTTTATCAGACTTACTAGTTACCATAATATTTAAAAGAAAACAACAACAACAACAAAACAGCGTGATTTAATCCTTAGTTTTATCAGTATAGGCAAAAAAATACACAGAAATGTACGTGGGCATATTTTGAAAAGTCATAAAACTCTTGAAAGCCACAACTGACTTGAACAGAAGAAAGCGTTCCGATATTCTGAGCCCCCCCCCCCCTTAAAAAAAAGACGTATTTTCTTGGAGTAGAATTAAACTTTAAAATCGCATCTGTGCAGCCCAGGGGCAGTGGGGCCAGATAGTGCATGTAATGACAATAAAGGTAGTTGAGGTTTAAGAAAATAATGCTCACAATTTTGGTGCGTGGGCCTATAGTGGACATTGCAGAGTATGAGATGTCGGCCTGCCAGCAGATAAACTTATGAAAAGATTGCGAGTGCACTAAACTGACAGCTGTACTGACGTTTCATCTTGCAGCTAGACCCATGACGCAAGATTTGCAGCGAAACAAAATTAGGTCACGTCATGATGCCCTGCCCAAGAATCTAGCCGTTCTCTTTGTACGGAATGATTACAGGTTGGTTCTAAAGTCCACAACGTTTAAAGGCAATGATGCTTGGGATGATAGTGGTTGCGTTTAGATGGACTTTTGTGACAGTTTTACTTTTTTTTTTTTAATCCGACTTGAAAATTAATAAGTATACCCATGATAAAAGGATGGTCTAACTCCAGTTTTGTTGGGAATTGAGAAAACCTTGTGAATGGACGTGACCTTCAAACTTTCAGTGATATCGAAGTCTGACCCCACCCACCCACCCACCCACCAGTACCACACACGACAAGATGCAGTAATTATTTCGTTTTTTATTTTGTTTTGTGGTACCCCATCGTTTTAATCAATTTCTTTCAAATCTTTGAACTCAGTATTCCCCCAAACAATTAAAGTAGGGTTAGACGACTTGTTTAAATTCTTGGGTGGAATTTGGCTTCCACAAAACGGAGAAAATGTTTCTGCTCGTCGATAACGTAATATTGACCTAGCCTGTAGAGACTAAAGTATTACCATGCATTTTTTAATTTTTATTTAGATAAATAAATTGGTCTCAAAGCACGTCTCGTGTAATGGATTGGAAACGAACTTCTTTCACTTGGACAAACCCGCATTCTGGTTGAAAAAACAAAAAGAACAAAAGGTAACATTATATTTTAATATTCTAATTCTTCTTTTACCCGTCCAGAATTCCCTTTGATGGAAAAATAACCAGGTGGTTTTACTACTGCACGAAGCCGGGGGTTCTCCATTTTCTTGTGTATCGACCACACAGGTAAGCTGGTTGAACACGATTTGTTAAGGGTTAAACAGACAAAGGCTGGTGGAGGCGCCAGACTAGTGGCTCACCATAAATAATTTTTACTTCACACTAACACAATAGGCACCGCATACACCGCCGTGGTGTATTTCACCCCTGAGGCATCTCTTTGGTACACGGCCGAATGTCTTTCAACTTGTTATTGTCGTTGTTGTTCTAGCAGTCATTAAATGATATAGCTCTAGCACTGTTAATTGAAAAAGGGTTCCAATTTCTCACCTTGTGCGACATCATATTTGGAACACTCCCCACCCCCCAACCTTTACAAAATCTAATGTCTGGTCACAGGCATGCATCTCCTCCTTGTCTTTCATCCCACCCCCCCCCCCAACACACACATGCACACATAATAATTATACACTTACTGAATTTTTGCATATGTCATAAATTATGCAACCCCGCTAATTCCACTTCACTGAGCATGATTTTTTTTTAAACTGTCCTAATAAAGAGGCGGTACCGGATATAAACCAATCCTCCATTTCATGGAGCAATGACGACTTCACTTATAGATCATTAGACAGTAGTAAGCCTTAGCAAAATGCACAGAACCGCCAACCAAACAAATACGCCACAACCAATGCAAAGTGGCCACCAAGAATAGACACCCTGACAGGAACGTTGTAATAGTAATTTATGCATTCTATTTATTAAACTAATCATTTTTACGAGTTCTCTCCAAAAATAGAATAAACAATTCATGTAGTGACACTTATTTATTAAATGAATCATATTCAGAGGTTAGCATTTCCTGACAATGTATTTTATTTGCCACAGATCAAGCTATCGGTTCATCGGTTCCAATAAGATCAGATGCGAGGCGGGGTTCAAATTTTCCTACAAGGTATCATCTACAGAACAAATTTCGGTGCAGAAGAACGACGTCTTCGGTATCTATTCCCCGAATCCTGACACATTATCGGTCAGTTTCTGTGTCCGTAGACCAGTTTACATCATGGAATCGCCCACTGCAAACGCAGCCACTTTCAGAGACCTCCTGGTAGATGTTGGTCGATTTCAGATGAACAGGTGCATTGTGCCGTCGTTGGGGCTACGTCTAGAACCGAACGTGGAAGATGAGGGACAATTTGTCGAGGTTCCCAACTCCTTGATTCAACAGTAGCACAATTTGCGCTTTTTAAGAACTGTTTTAACGCTTTCTCTTTTCTATGATATTTATTTATAATGCATCTTACTATAATGGAGCTAGAAGGCAAACATGTAATCACCTAAAACGTGGCGACTACGGGGCCCAAAAATTCTGAAACTTTCCGTACTGTCTTATTTTTGACGATAAATTACTTGGACAGATTTATTTTGGACAAAAATTACTCTTTAATATCATTTGCTTACGATATTTTTAGCCGCAAAAATTGAGACACGTTTTCGTCGAATAGAATCAAAAAGCATGTATTGATTCGAAATTTTGCCCTTGACGTTTCTTTACACATTAGTGGTCGAAAATCAACGTTATCATCTGTAAATTTCAACGCGAAATTGTGTTGTAACAGTAAGTTCTGTTAGTCATTGCATCGAATGCAAATGCCGTTTTCATGTAGCCTACAATATTTAGATATACGGCTGACCTCGGTATATGGAAGATTTGCAAGATTTATCTTGTGCTGGTCGACTAGTATGTGGGCACGAGTTGTTGATATGGGATCTTGAGTTATGTTTAGAAAATTTTCTTCCACATCCACATGTTTGCGTTTGTCTGTAGCTCATGCATGGGCTAAACACTGACCACGGAGGTTTGTCTCGCAAGTTTGAAAGGATCGATTGACTTGTTTGTCAGCTTGTTTGTCTGTCTCTGTATGTTTGTTATTGTTGTCGTTGTTGTTCTTGTTTTTAACATTTTGATCTAGAACTGCTATCAGTGAAGAAGTAGTTGGGTTTTAAAATTGTAGGTACATTTTTCCTGCCAGGAACAAAGTGCTAGGGGCAAAAAATGCACAGAAGAGACTATAATTGGCACTCCATCAACTGGGCAACTTTTTCCCCGCAATAATGAAGTGTGTAGTGCCCTGGTGCACGTATTAGGACCTGTAGCAAGACTATGAAAACATCCCAGATGCTTTAATGTTTGACTGAAAAAAAAAAATCCCACAACCCCGCCCATTCTAACTGTCTCACATCTAGTATTTCTTTAAAATGACCACATCTCTTATAAAACCCATTCTCAAAGTCAAGGATCAATATGAGAAAACATTATGAGGTTTGCAAAAATGCCAAATTATTGGGCATTTAAAACAAACATTGTGTGTGTATGTGTGTGCGTGGGTCTTATATATATGTGTGATTTTCATGCACCATTTGAAGCGAGTGCGTTTTCGAATGGACCCCTGAGAGCGGCTTATAAGAGCGAATCAGTTAAAACAAAAATAAGCATTTTTCAGGTTCCTGAACTAAGTCTCATTATTGTAGACAACTTCAGTTGACGCAGTGTTATTGAATTTGCATCAGACTATGTAATCAGCCTCATCCGCCGATCCGGAATAAGATTTTTGGAATACTTACACAAGTGCGTACAGGTTGAATGCTGGGATGCTTTTTATCTGAAAATCCTAAGAAACTTTATCACCACACAGAAATTTGAAAATATGGGCAGACCTGGCTTATGGAAAAAAATAATGGGTCTTCCCAATAACGCAGAAACTAATAACCGGACTTTTCTGAGATACAGAGGGCCAATACAATAATGAATTAAAACGACAATTCCTGACTTTTTGGACGTACATTCTGTGATTGAATCCAGACTTTGGCCTTCCTAATTTCTGTCTTCTTTTTCATGCTTTTCTTTTCTTCTTCGTTTCTTTTGGTTAGAAAATCGATTGTAAAAATTCACCTGTAAAGATTTCTTCAACACAGAGAGTGTAGGAAACTGTAGAAATAATACTTATATTTTCCCATCAAGTAGACATACTTTTTTTTAATTGTGTTATGTTCAATCTTATGTGTGAGTCTGATCTATGTTTTGTCTTGGTGGAAAGTATTCATTGTCCAATATAGCATGGGTGCGAAGTGCATATTTTATAAGCGTCTCTAAGCGTATTTGTGGCTGTGCATCAGTGCCTGGTTTTTAAAGACGTAAAAAAACAACAACAACAAACAACAAGTTAAGGATCTTGTTTATTATTAAACCATCATAAAACTCATCTGACTGACGTCTCATTAAAACGACAACTCAGTACATTTATAAATCCACATGTCAATTGTGAACATCTTGAGAATATATTATAAACATTTCGATTTCCATTTCATTTCAATACCTTTCAGATTGTGGGACCCCACATAAGTACGCATATCCTGGCTGCCAAAACCAAAACACATTTTCCAGTAACCAGTCATTGTCTATGTGCAAAAGTGCACATCTACGATTATAATCTGCTCTTGCCATTGGTGCTCCAGGGGCCCACAGTGAGTTGTTTGTAAGTGGTTGACCGCTGTGACGCCATTTCCAGTTTCCTTCCTGATCTCTGTCAGTTCCGCCTGTTAAGACGTGGGTGAAAGACGCCTTGACGGAGTCGTTAAGAAAGTCAGCTATAAATTCGTGCTCTGCCAGATCACTGATCTCCACGAGATATCCGCCCTGTAGAATACAAAGGGCTCCTGCTTGAGTGGCATCGCTATATCTAGACTTGGACAGATAATATACACTACCGTTATATTTTGTTGATTTAACAAAGCTATCCAAGGAAGCTAGGGATTCAAGCGTTCTTTCACATTTGCTGACTTTCCCCTCCAAGGCCTCAATTCGCTGGGTTGCACTGTGCCTACTTCAGAGATCTTGCAAAGTACTCTTGTGTGAGTTGCCAAACTTGTCATCCGTTCTGCTAGAAAAAGCTCTCGTTCTAGGACATACTTTGACATAATTTGGGCAGGTCTGGATGGGGTCTTGTCAAGGGATAAGCTTGACTCCCTCTTCTTCCCTCCCACCCCCTCCCCAACAATCTCGCAATTTCCATCCCAATCTCTTTTTTCTCTCTCCCCCTCCCTCTATCCCATTTTCTCCCCTATCTCCTCTCTCTCTCTACCCTGCTAACCTCCCTCCCCCCTTTCTCATCAACGCCCACCACTCACGTTCATCTCCCCTTCCCTCCCTCTCTGACAGATTCTCTAACCAACACCAGGAAATAAGAGACAGTTTTGATTTTGATAATGATGAATGTAATATTTGTTTTGATTATGATGCTGTTGTGAAACAATTTAAATCTGTTAAGGAAAGAAAGGCATCTGGACCAGATAACATTGGAAGCAAAGTAGTGAGAACATGTGCTGAACAACTAGCAACAATTTTTACTTTCATCTTCAACAAATCCTTTCAAAACCATTACATACCAAACATTTGGAGATTGTCAAAAATCTTACCTGTCCCCAAAAAACCAAAAATATCTGAAATGAACGACCTTCGCCCAGTTGCATTAACTTCCATTATCTTTATATATGGCCTTTAGCGTCTTTACAGACGGTCTTAGCAGCTAGAATATTCACTTTCACTTTGACTGACAGCTTCTCTCGTGGCTTATTCTACCAATGTTTGACCCGAGAGTGCGATGGCACTGATTGCAGGTCAGTCTTTTGGGTTCACTTTGGCGAGTGTTTTCATTCCGCCTCTGTCGTTTTGTCAGGTATGTTTCTTTTGCCTTGAAGTCTATTGCGAGCGTGCCACTGCGCAATTTTTGTCTCCATCTGCTTCGATCATTTGCAAGGTTCTCCCATTCATTGGGGTCGATGTTGAATGCTTTCATCGTGACCTTGCTAGTGTCTTTGAATCGCAGATGTGGCCTACCTCTGGGTCGGTTGCCAGTAGCAAGTTCCCCGTAGAGAATTTGTCTGGGGATGCGATCATTTTCCATACGGTGGAGATGTCCAAGCCACCGCAGTCTTTTTTTGCCTAGGAGAGCCTGAGTTGATGGAATGTTGGCTCGGCTCAGAACTTCGATATTTGAGATCCTGTCTTGCCACTTGATCTTGAGAATTTTGCGTAGGCAGCGCAGGTGGAAGGAGTTGAGAGATCTTTCATGTTTGGAGTAGGTGGTCCATGTCTCTGAGCCATACAGCAGGGTGCTTAGGACGCAAGTTTGGTACACGAGTACCTTTGTTTTGATGGTCAGCTTGCTATTGTTCCACACCCTTTTTGAGAGTTTGCCAAAAGCTGTGGCCGCCTTTCCTATTCTGGCATTTATTTCAGTTGTTATGTCTGTGCTACCACTGATGGTTGAGCCTAGGTAGCAGAATTTTCCCACTTGCTCCAGAGGAGAGCCATTCAGCATGATTGGGTTGGGGTTTCTCAAGCCTTGTGTCAAAACTACAGTTTTTGAGACACTGATCTTTAGCATGAATTTGTCACAGGCTTTGGCAAGGCTATTGATGAGAGCCTGGGGCGTGGTTTCATCGTGGGCCACGATTGCAGCATCATCTGCGAAGAGGAGCTCTTGTAACATAATATGCTCTGTACGAGATTTTGCTTTTAGTCTTGCAACATTAAAAATGGAGCCGTCCACTCTGGTGTTAATAAGTACTCCACCTGAACATTGACCAAAGGCACTCTTGAGTAGGGCTGCAAAATATATACCAAATAAGGTAGGAGCAAGAACACATCCCTGCTTCACACCGCTGTTTACAGCAAATGAATTGGATGTGCAGCCCTCAAAGTTGACACATGCCCTCATGTCAGTGTGGAAGGATGCAATAAGTTTTAGCAATGTTGGTGGACAGCCTATGGATTTAAGGACTGCATACAGGCCAGATCGGCTTACGGTGTCGAAAGCCTTTGTTAGGTCCACAAAGCATGTTATAAGCGGCCTGTTTTGTTCTTTACATTTTTCTTGGATTTGCCGAAGTGCAAATATCATGTCAATAGTTGATCGTTTGCTTCGAAAGCCACATTGTGTTTCTGGTAAGACTTTTTCCGCCAGTTGTTGAAGGCGGCAGAGGATGACGCGAGCAAAAGCCTTTCCAGTAATGCTGAGGAGGGATATGCCTCGATAGTTGTTGCAGTCGCCTTTGTCTCCTTTGTTCTTGTAAAGTGTGACAATTTTGGCGTCTCTCATATCATGTGGTATCACGCCTTCTTTCCAACACTGCAGTAACAGATTATACAGGTGTGGTAATATTGGGCCTCTTAGGTCTTTTAATACCTCTGCAGGAATGTTGTCACTTCCTGTGGCTTTTCCAGCAGACAGGTGGTCGATTGCATTGGAAAGCTCGACTAAGGAAGGTTCAGCGTCAAGTTCGGCCATTATTGGCAGTTTTTGGAGGTGTTCCTCAAAATCTGGTGGAATATTTTTCTCAGTTGAATACAACAGAGAGTAATGCTCTACCCACCTATTCAGTTGTTCATTTTTATCTGTGATGGGTTCACCATTTACAGACTTAAGTGGGGCGCTTTTGGTGATGATTGGCCCAAGAGCTACTTTCATCTGACTAAAGGCGGTTTTCATATCTCCCTTTTCATTTGCCTCTTGTATGCTGTTACACAAGTCTGTCCAGTATTTGTTGGCGCAACGTCTTACCTCCAGCTGAAGTTTAGCTTTTGCATTTTTCAAACAAGTTTTTGTACTCTGATTGCAATTTTTGTTATACTCATTGAAAGCAGATTTCTTTTGCTCAATGAGAGGTAGGAGAATTTCGCTGTTCTGGGCTACCCAGTCGTTGTTTGAAACTTTATGCTGTCCAAAAGACTTGATGGCACAGTCATGAATTTTTGAACTGAGAGTGTTCCATGTTTCATCTACCGAGTCACATTGGGTGACATTATCCATGCTTTCAGCAAATAACTTTTCAAATGACTTTCTATTTGATTCATCTCTGATTGCTGTTACATTGATCTTAGGGATTGAAGGGGCTTTTGATCTGTATATTTTCTTGGCCGAAATTTTGATTTTGCTGACTACCAGTGCATGGTCGGTGTCACAGTCAGCACTGTGGAGGGAACGAGTTATTTTTATACAGCCCAAACTCTTCCTCCTTGAGAGAATAAGATCTAATTGATGCCAATGGCCAGACCTGGGATGGCGCCATGATGTTCTTTGGCATCTCTTAAGGTCAACGTACGTGTTTGTAACACATAATGAGTTTACGGAGCATAGCTCCAGAAGGCGCTGCCCGTTTTCGTTGATGTTGCCAATGCCGAAGTGCCCAATGCACTTTGGCCATGCGGAGTGATCTGCTCCCACTCGAGCGTTAAAGTCACCCAGAATTAGCAGGCCTTCGGTGAGAGGGATGTTGTGGAGAGTCCTCTGCAATGCCTCGTAGAAAATGTCTTTGGTTTCGTCAGAGGAGGTAAGTGTTGGGGCATAGACACAGATAATGTTGGTAAAACCAGACCGGGTGTTCAGTCTGAGTGTCATGATGCGTTCTGACACTCCAATTGGAGTTGCGATCGAATTGATAAGGGAGTTTTTTACGGCGAAGCCCACGCCGTGGATTCTCGGCTGTTCGCTGCTAAGGCCCTGCCAGAAGAAGGTGTAGTTTTCTTCTTTGACTGACCCGGAGTCGGGAAGTCGAGTTTCTTGAAGGGCAGCGATGTCGATGTTTAGTAGCTGAAGTTCTCGATCAATAATTTGGGATTTCCTGATGGAGTAATGGGTGGGCTTATAGAGGAGAGACAGACGCTTGCCAAGCCCGAGCAACGCCTCCTCGTTTTGCTGCCTTGCCTGGGCTATTTTTAAGAGATGGTGCTTTGCCCAGAGGCACCACCCCTCTCTCTGCCATTCTAGTTAAACCCAAGGGAGAGACCAGGTCAATACATTTGGAACTAGTCCGGCTGCAGGAGATGCTGGAAGCCAGTTTGATGCAGTTCTCCCTGACAACCACCTTCGGGTCTCCACTCCTGATTTTCTGTCTGGGTTTACTCCCATAGCCTTTGCTATCATAGCAACACACAAGGCAGTGTGGTATTTGTATTCAGGGTTACCTTCCCCTAGTCTTCCTCTCTCCCGAGATGACCCACAAGACATTGGGGGTGACAGTAGCAGGCTGTATTGTGTACTGTTATACAATAGCAGAAAACTCTGGCCTGACATAAGCATTATCTTTAAATGCTTTGAAAAACTTGTTTTAACTGAACTAACGAAGGAGGTCAAACAAAATCTCGATCCTTTGCAATTTGCATACAAAGAAAACAGGAACACAGAAGACGCCTTATTGTTTTTATTGCATAACATCTACAGTCATTTAGACACTGGTAAAACCTGTGTTCGTGTGCTCCTAGTCGATTTTTCGTCTGCGTTTAACACCATACAACCGCACTTAATGTTTCAAAAGCTTACCAACCTACACGTGAGTTCTTTTTTAAAGAGCTGGATCTTCGAATTTCTAACACAGAGAAGCCAGTTTGTGGATATAAACAACACATTTTCCAAATTACTCACAACAAACACAGGAGCGCCACAAGGCTGCGTGCTGTCACCTGCCTTGTATACATTGTATACAAATGATTTCACTGTGACACACAACAACGTTTACCTTCTTAAATTTGCCGACGACTCTGCTATTTTAGGCCTTTTACCTAACTCTGGCCACGAATATTCTAACATTGTACAATCCTTTCATTGTTGGTGTAATAACAACTATCTTCTACTGAATGTTAAGAAAACAAAAGAGCTTGTTTTTGACTTTAGGAAAAATAACAACGATCCTGTTTGCCCTCTTACTATCAACAATGAAGAGGTTGAAATTGTCACAGAGGCCAAATATCTTGGCATTACTATTGATTCATTGCTTAACTGGCATGCGCATGTAACATATGTATACAAGAAAGCCAACCAGCGCATGTATTTCCTCAGAAAGCTCCGCTTTTTAAAAGTTAGCAAAAGCATTCTGAAAATATTTTACACCATGGCTATTCAGAGCGTTTTGATGTATGGAGTTGTCTGTTGGGGAGGAAACATCTTACAAAAAGATAAAAATAAGATCAATAATTTAATTAAAAAAGCATCCAAAATTTGTATCTGTGACCTGCCATATTTTGATGAGCTGTACACTGGTGCTTGTATTAAAAAAGCTAATATCATTATAAATGACCCCCAACATCCCCTGAACAAGGAATATATAAGATCTGTAAGAAGTTTAAGGCTGTTGTCAAAGAAAACTAAAACTGAGCGCTACTTTAAATCGTTTATTCCATCATCAACTAGGATGTTACAATAATGTCGTCATCTTGATCGTAATCTGTGCACAGTTGAATTATGTCCTGCGTGTCAGGTCAATGTGTTTTAGTTAGGGAAGCATATTGTGTGCACTGTTAATTTTGTTAATTTAGTTAATTTATCAGTGTGTGTGTATATATGTGTGTGTGCGCGCTATGTATCATACTTTCTGCTTCTGTAACTGTATTGTTATGTATTCAATGATCAAAACAAATTTCCTTGTACAAGGACGAATAAAATTTATCTTATCTTATCTTATCTTATCTTATTTTCCACAAGCTTAGGCGACTGGACAAAGCTGTTACAGTTTCCAAAAGTTATGGCCGCATTAAGAAATAAACTGAACACATTTTATAGTTACTTCCACCATCATATTTTTCCTGCACTACACAACACACTGCTTGAGCTCGAGCCCAACTCGAGAGCTAGATCTACGCCACGTTAATAACGAAAGTTGGATTCGGTGCAGAGACAAACAAAACTTATTTTCACAGCTTCTCTGCGTAAATTAATGCATTTTTTTTTTTTTTTAAATTGTCCTATTTGTAACAGGTTGGTTGACTTCAACTGTAGATCTTGATCTAGATCATTATTCACGTCGGACAGCGTACTTCGGTTAAATAAAGACTAATTGAAGTCCGTTGCTAACACCACAATTCCTTGGAAGATACAACCATAATCCATCGTAGAATAAATAGATGGTTAAGGTTCGAACTTGCAACGTGCAACGAGGCAATGAAGAAAGCGAAGTATTGAGTGAAGTCTCCGAGAACGGGAAGAACGTGATTTAGGGTCACACTTTTCGGTTCTACTCGATGAAAAAACGCCTCTGTTTTTGCGGTTCAAAAAACTTTAATATAAATAATACTTAGGACAAATCTTTGTTCAAAATGAATGTGCCCACGCAACTCTTCGTCAAAAATTGATGTAGTACACCAAGTTTCTTAATTTTTGATTACGTAGTCGCGAAGTTTTAGCTCCTTACAGGTGGTGAGCTCAACTATAGTAACATTGTTTCATTTGCAATAAACACACATAAATCTGTCTTGTTACTACTATGGTGGAATTCAGCAAAGATGTCACAGATATTTCAGGTTATTGATCACAATTATGGACTTTCTTGAAACATTCATTCCTGCCAAACACAACATAATTGCTAATGCGGGTATATTCATCATGTTCCCGGTACAGGTTTCCCTGAAAACACACAGCACGTGATATCAGCACTAGGGAAGAAAACCAGGCAAAAATAATGATAAACATAATTTTAATCAATGTGAAAGCTGCCTAACTCTTGTCAAGGCTATTTCTTTAATCCGTGACCAGTTTAAGACTAACTGGGAGATAAATGGCAGAAAATAAACATGATTTAAAATTGAAAAATAGCGTCGAAATTAAGAAAACCGGCAAAATGTTTCATTCATCAGACAACAAAGTAGAACTATTCGTCTTAGAAAATTGTTCTGGAAATAACAAACCCACGCTGTCATCACGCTTTCATGTAACATTTTGTTCCTGGCTTACTATGTACACAAAAAAGGCAAAGTTATTAGTTCAGAGAAGGTTATTTTGAATGTAAAACTTAAAATGTTTCCATTTAATAAAAGGAAGTGTATATTTAGGCCGAATATGGCCTGTACAACCCGGTGCTGTGCTATTTGGGCCGAAGGTATTTTACTTTTTAGGCATGAGAGTGTCAATTGCCACCGCGGAATACGGTGTCCATTGTCGATTCAAGTGTGCATTGGTATGGTCAGATGGACCTGAGGGCGTGAGGTTCTAGTCAGTTTGTATCAATGGGCGGTAGTCAGATTGACTAATCAGGCGAGGGCTGGGGTAGCCATTGGCGATCGTGGTAATTGACGCTACCTTTAGGCAATATTGTACGGACACAAATTCTGTGTTTTCAACAAAACAAAAAAAAACACGCCAGAACAGTGCAAACTGCAAACTCGCACTATAGGCCCAAATAACCCGGAACCAGGGTGTTGGGCTATTTAGGCCGAATTCGGCCCAAATATACCTAGCCTTAATAAAATGCTTCCAATTCAAAAGTCTTTTAAATTGTATAGGTGTAATACAGGATTCCAATCCTACACTGTCAAACAAACTTACATTCTCGTCAATGTAATGATGTGAATCCTACAGTTGATCAGATAGTTGTGAGTGCTGGGGTCAACAAGTTTAAGTTTATTATATCTTGTGAGTGTTTGGGGCTTGTCATATGCCATTATATCAAGTGGACCACTGCCATAATTATGCGGCATATTCAGCATATTGAAGTGGCAACCAAAGAGTACCAAAATTAATTAAAAACAAACAAAGAAAACAACTGGAGTACAGACGCTCCTGGCATATGAAACAACAATAACAATAACAACCCTTTTAATCAAATAGTGATCGTAGTAGTCTTGGAGATACATTGAGTCTTTGCAGAAACTGAGATCTGTGAAACAAATTTGAGAAATAACAACCCTGTAATAGGAAGCCCAGGCCAGAGCCCAATAATTGTAGGTGTTACTGTTCTCTGTAAAAATTACTATGTGGTGTTAGTTAGTTATTGTGTTTTTACTTGAACTTGTCAAGACTTAGACTGCCCAAGCATGCCCCCCCCCCCCCACCGTCCCCTTCTTAGGCGCACAATAGAAATAATCTTTACTGTTCTCAATAAAACATGCAACGTGGTATTAGGTGTATTACTATTAGGTATTATTGCATTGAGTGTTACTTGCACTTAACACATAGGGGCCAGGGTGGTCTAGAGGCCAAATTCTAAAAAAAAAACCCAAACAAAACAACTACATGACGTAATTCCTAGCACAACAAGAAAATTAAGCAAGAAAAGTGAGGTGTAAATGCCAAGGACAGCGAAATCTCCTAAAATAGAATTAAACACCAACTTAGCACTTGACAAGACTAAGCTGCCCAAGCAGCTCCCCCACCAACGACTGTAGACAAGCAGTAATCTTTACTGTTTTATGTAAAACCTGCAGTGCGGTGTTAGGTGTATATTGCGGTGTGTTGTTGTATATACTTGACAACACTAGATTACACGAGCGCGGTGCCCAAATAAAGTGGATAGGTACCTAGCGAAATATAGACGTTTTAGGATAGGTGGACCGCGGACCAATGAAAAGCTGCCTTTCATCGCCAAGTTAGGCTAGGGTAAGAAAAAAGCATTCGAATGGCGGCATGGATGTCGATAGATCTATATCTAGGTCTATCTAGATCAATATGTTTCATTGGACCTGGGGGGCGTGAGCGTCTAGTCAGTTTGTATCAATGGACGGTAGTCTGGTTGACTAGTCAGGCGAAAAGGGGCTGGGGTAGTCATTGGCGATCGATGTATACACAAGTAGGCCTACATTAGCTGAGATTATACCTCCGTGGTGCAGCGGTTGAGTGAGTGGACTTCAATGCCGAGTTTCTGGTTCCACCAGATGTTACGAGGTGGGTCCTTTAGTGTTACGAAAGTGTTACGTGGGGGATTACTAGACTCGTGTTATATGGGAATGGTTAATTATAGAATTTACGTGTTCGACTGCATTTAATAAAATATCGAGAGGTTTTAGAAATTACTCTGCCATACCATGCCACATACACTAATAACAATTTCGAGTACGTTATATCAAGGACCTTGTAGGGCCACAAATTTATTACCTAAATACCTAACAATTTCGTCTATCGTTTACATATTAAAAGACAACATCAGCAGCATCAAATGAAAATACTAAAATACATAACTATAAATCTCCTCTAGATTCTTAAAAGATTTGAAACTCTATATCATTCTGATTCATTCACAGTTTACTTAGTAATTATTTATCTTCAGAAATATAGACTGCCTACTATCTCACAAATGATATACTTAGGTCTCAGACGACAATATTAACTCATTTAACTGCTTATAAAGGATCAAACCGTCAAGACACACTGACGTAGTTAAGATAGATCTAGATCTGTTCTAGGATGGGCTGGCAATCCCCAGCCTCATCCAGACACATCAATTACAATTTACAAATGTGTATATCAGTCACTCATTCTAGATCTTAATTGCAAGTAAAACTTTATGGTCTTGCATTCCTTTGGTCGCACTTCTACTGGAAAATTAGGGTCAGATTCACATCATCTCGAATCATGGTGACGACACTTACGATTGGTTCCCTGAAACGATTTCAGGGAACTGGAGAAAATAGCTGTGGATTATTTTCATTGTCTATCCAGGACATAGACATGACGTTAACAGTCTGTTGGTTCTCTCTGGCTGAACCTTTGGCCGACCGCCCTCGCAGATGGAAGGATCTACATGGAAGTGAACTAGCATAAAGATGTCTCCGCTTATCTTCTGCAAATCCCAGCGAACTGCTCAATTTTGATTGGTGCATCCACTTCGAGCTCAGCTCGCAGTCTATTAAAAGTAACAGCCAAAGTCAAACTTAGGATGTCAAAAGCTTTCGCAAAGTCTCTACACCCTATACGTTTTATGTACGAATTTATTCACTCCTTATTCGCCCCGTCTTTCCCTGTTAAAGTACACCCAAACCACGGGGTTGAAAACTGCACCGTCACTGTTAATTTATCCATTCGTTCTATCTTGCCCCACTTTCTTTCCATCTCTACGAAAAAGCGTTTCAAAAACAAACTGTCCACGGGAATAGTTCAAGGACGTTTGCACTGGCTAAAATCAATGATGACATGAAATAAACAAACCCGTGACCCAGCACGGCAATTCAAATTCTAACCCTGACACCAGATAAGTACTCATGACTGGAATTTGTTGCTGAATTACAACATAATTTTTCTTTTTGCAACATCACTCTGACGGAATACACCACTTTTAAGAACTACTATCCTAAAACATTTCACTACCATGAACCCAGCCTGGGGCCCACTTATCCTTAAACCTACTTGTTTCGCTAGGTACACCCCGGGGTCCACCTATCCTCTACCGTGCCAAAAATGGCAGTAGTTGGCCTGATGAGCTGAAAACGGGATTTATCTCAGGCTGCTACTCTGAATCTGTCCTACTCCAGTAAAGTTCTTAATTAATTTAAATTACAGACCTCTCCGCGGGAACAAATCAACGACAAATATTATCAGTCTGCGTCATTATGGTCCTCTTCAACTTCCTTAAAGATACAGGTGTTGAGCAATTCATCTATCATGGTTATTTGCCGTAGCCTATTTTTCCAACCCTTCATAAAGGCATCAGAGTACTGCAGTAGCCAAAGTGTTACCCGAGTGTTTTTTCAGTTATTGGCGTGACGAGTTAAATAAATACTTCGTGCCTATCGTCTTGAAACACGGTATTATGAGCCCTTCTTCTTTGGTCCGTTAAATTAGTTAAAGGTGCTTACAAGCAGTTTTTGCAAATTTCTTCTAGTTACGAAACTAGTTCTTCGGATAGTTGTTTAAATATTTTGCATGAGGAACAGCTTCACTGATGTCATGTTATCAAATTTTAACCTGTTTAATTCCAGCTGGTCTGTTTTCTTCTCGACGTTTTGTACTATATCTAGTACTTTTGTCATATACTCAGAAGAAAAGATGTGTTTCGGTTATTGATGCTTGAGGCTAGGAACAATAAGTTGAAAGCCAATTTAATTTTGTGATTGGATGGAGGAAGGGGGTGCGGACTACCTACCTAACCACCTGCCTGGCTGCTTACCCACCTATCTATCTACTATATACCTACCTGTACCCTCCTACCTACCTACCTACCTTCACACTCACACACATACCGACAGACAGATATAGAAAGACAGATAGGTTGATAGATAAATAGACAGACAGACAGGCAGATCACTAGATAGATACATAATGAGATAGAGAGAGACACAGACACAGAAAGAACAAGAAATATGAGAGGAGAACGGACCACGGTAAAGATGAACAATGTACTTCAACGCCGGGAGTCATGTGGCATCTTACAAGGGTCCTCACAGAACCTGTCAAACACTTAAAAAGGTATTTCAGAGCTTTAGGTGTTTCAGTTGACCTGCCTCTGTCCTTAACTCAGGACGATATTTAGGGTGCTTCGAAACCTTTAGGCTCTGGGAATTGGTCAGTGCTTCATAATTTTAAACGGAAGTCTTGGAAAGTTTGACATCAGCATGGCCAAATTCATTTTGTTTGTGCTACTGTGTGTTTTGCACTTGGAAAGATTTCCTACAGGTAAGGATTAAGCTACTGTTCTCTGCAGCCAGATAATTTTTAACAGCATGCATGTGTAAGGCTGAATTGCCGTGAAAAGAAAAAAAAGATGTAAATTGCTGTTTACGGCTCTGTATTAATTTTCTAAGAAAATCATAGACTTAAACTGTGTACACGTCCTTGGTTTTACAAGTAAGATACTGGGATAAAAGTTACAAGATTACAAGTAAACTAGCTATGCTGAGGCACGTGGTGTCTCTTATTTAATTTTCACGGAACTGTCAGAGTATACGACGTTATATAACTACCTTTCTCAAACAAACAAACAAACATCCAATTGGTCCACATAAACAGTATTTCACTTTTCCATCATGTACATGATGATTTTTACAAACCACAACATAACTAGAACAACTCACTTGTGATTGAGAGAGAGAGAGAGAGAGAGAGAGAGAGAGAGAGAGAGAGAGAGAGAGAGAGAGAGAGAGAGAGTGAGTGAGAGAGAGAGAGAGAGAGAGAGAGAGAGAGAGAGAGAGAGAGAGAGAGAGAGAAGAGAGAGAGAAAGAGAGAGAGAGAGAGAGAGGAAAAGAACGGCATCAAACGATACAATAGACCTAGTCGATTACTTTTGTCGTCATTTCGACTCTTATAGTTATAATTTATTTTTTATTATTTTTTATTATTATTAACGTAGAAGAGAAGGAATAAAACACACTGTAACCTAGGTAATTACTTTTGTTACTTGTTTAGTTACACATTAATTTACTTAACTGACTTTACACTTCCACAGCTGCCAAACTGCACCTGGAGGTTAACCCCAGTAGAGTGGTCAAAGACATAACAGCGTCACTGACGGTCAACTGCTCTTTCACTAACACGGGAGCATCTAATATTTCCAATCTTATTTCCATCATCATCTCCAAGACCGACGGCAAGTTTGACGCCCCCCAGCTGTTCCAGGACATAGTTTCCATCACAGAGTTTGACCCCAATGACGTCAAAGTATTCCACCCTATCAACGTCACGGCTGCAGGGCAGTTCGATACCAATGGCGTCTCTTTCCTTAGTCTACAGTGGGCTAATCCAACGCTCGATGAATCGGGACTCTACCGCTGTAGAGCTTTCGGAACGGATGCCTATGGCCGCCCAGTGGACTTAACACAGACACTAAAAGTGTCAGCGGATAAATTCGATACACTGGAATCTGTTGCCCGCAGATTATCGACGCTTGAAAACAAATTGGATGAATTTATAGAAACCATGGGTGATTCGAATACCCAGATAAAGGGTAAACTGACCATGTTAGAGTCAGCAGTGAAATCATCTCTGTCGCCTGCCTGGTTTATCAAATCACCAGAGTTTAACGGAAGACATTATCTTTTATCAAATGCAACACCTGCTAGTGATAACTTCGCCGAGGCGGCATGTATTCTGCAGGGCGGGTATCTGGCAGAAATTGATGACACCGCCGAAAGCGCCTTTGTCAAGAACTTCGTCAACGTCACAGCCTCAGATCGTTTCGATTGGGTGTTGTTAGGGGCGACGGACAAGCGGATTGAAGGACTCTGGGAATGGCGTTACAGCAATCAACCAATGGGTTTCAGTGACTGGCACGGTGATGAACCAAACACACCTTACAATGACTGTTTACTGTTGCACAGATTTGACGATTGGGAAATGACAGATTTCTACTGCACCTCTTACAATTCTTTAGTTACATTTCTATGTGAGGTGCCCATTGTTTGAAAAAGTCCAACCCTGATTACATTCATGTGTAATAAGAAAACCTCTATTCTCCTTAATCAGACTGTGAAAAATACAAAACATTATTTTAAAATAATTTTTGCTTCCCGTACTATAACTTTTGTCTATCAATTGCCAAAATTCTTCTATGAAATTGTACACCTTTTATTAGACTAAGTTATCAAAGCTCTTAGGTCCTATGAAATTTTATTTAGTTTCTAAAAAGAAAAAAAATATCTGGAAATTCATGAACAGCCAGCAAAATTAATGCTTAACTTCTTTTCTGACGGTACAGTCCTTTTTCTATTGTATCGTGATCTTTAAAACCTTTTATATGTCCCCAAGGCTCTTTGTATAATGATCAGAATGCAAGTTAAACGAAAGAATCGAATTACATTCTGTAGCACATAATATAACAAGAGGGGAAAGTCGGTCAATATCATTCGTTGAGATAAACATATACATTAGTCATGTATGTATCATGAGTCCCTTACACTAACTGACATAATCAGTGATACATAATTATGTTCCGTGTTTATTCAGAGGGAAAACAGTATTCTCCTTCATGACGCATCTCTGAGTATGATTTTTCCAATAGTTTGAAGTCCACAGGTTGTTTTCCTAATCATGTATTCAACGATCCAAACGATTTAAAATTAAATCTGTGACATGAGTTGTCTGGGACACAATTTTGTTAATCATACACTGTCTCATTATTGTCTTTCTTTGCAGTCTCTGCCTTTTTCAGTCGACCTTTTTCTGTTGTCTGTAACTTAGTATTAGACAGGAAGGTTGTTTTTCAACAGTGAAATAACATAATGCTGATGATAACAGATTTTTTAACAAATGTTTAACATTATGAAGGTTTGTAGATACAATATTTAATTGCATGTAACTATTATATTTCAGTGCAGTTATTTTAAGTACAGTCAACACTTGAACATTATCATGAGAGTTCTCGTGCAATACAGGCCTACTATGTCCAAATGCTATGACGCTAGACCAAACCCAACTATGAAGTACTGAAATGGTAGGGCAACGAATGTGAGACTGCAGGTAGTCAAAAGATGACACTATTGATCATTGTTGACCGTGCTGAGGGAAGACTGGGGGAAACTGTGAAAAGACCTACTCCAACAAGAATTTCTACAATGTAAACTTTGTCTTGATAAGACTCAAAGATATAGCGTGATTAAATAATGCATAACCAAATATAGGTTTAGTTACTGCAAAGCTAGTACCTCAAAACGAGAGGAGGCATATGCCGTTAGGTCATGCCATGTAGGTCTTTTCAGATGTCACTAAGGGTCTGGAAGCACTATTCACACAAGGCGTACATGTATTCATTCAAGAAGATATGTCCTTCTGTTCAAATCGAAAAGTTTGCTGCAAAATACAGTATTAAAGAAAAACCATTTATTCTATCTCAGTAGCATAGTTGGCGAAACTAAACGTTTGTCTATGACGAAAATCCAAGATAGTGAAGAAACCCACTTTGGTTGTGGGTCAAATGCCATGTAGATGGAGAAGAGTAAAAATGGCTTGTTTTAGGGTGGCGGGCATGGGGGGGGGGGAGGAAAAGAAGAAGATGGAGAAAAGTGAAGCCTGTTAGATAAATTATCATTGATCGAAAATCATACCTTTCACATCTAGTCAGAACCCCCCCCCCCCAGCCTTTCTCTGCTCACCCCCCCCCCCACCCCATCAACACACATCCACGTTTTCTCTACAAAGCCAGATCTACCATATTTTCCAATATCTTTCTAGATAACGTTTTGGGATTTTTCAAATTACATTGCCTTTTTGAAACGTTATGCATCATTTTTTATGTGATTATTCATTTTTTTCTAATTATTCAGCATTAAATGATCACGATGTACAACATAATGCGAATCAAGATGCCAAACTAAGCATACACTGAACGTCTGGGTGTAGCTGGGCTATTCTGTTTGCATAATTATATATAACTTGACAACCTCAAGTTCTCCCTCTTATCTAAAGATATAAGTTCATGATTTGAGAAGTAGGCATGGGCATGTGTGTGACAGAGCTCTCTCAGAGATAATAATTATAGCAACAGGAGAAGGGTTACATTTAAATGTAATTACAGAATAATTACAATAGATGATTTAGATATGCCGGCAGAGTAACAAGAGAGTTGCCAGGGGTCTTAAATTTACTCCAGTCCATCTAGAGGTAACCCATTTCCTCGCGTTTTTAACATGGAGTCTTGTAGAGTGGACAACATTGTTTTGCTAGTGTTATTGTCAATTTTTGGTGACACAAACAGTTTTATTTGGCTCACACACCATAACTCCCCCCCCCCCCCCCCCAACTCTTGCATAAAAATCAGTCAATCAATAGATTCAAGTGCATGAACTAGGCTGTGGAACAAGGTAGGAAAAATAAAACTGTTTAATCAGATATCAGACAACAAAAACATTATTTTCACAAATTGTTTTTTTTTAGCATGCCTCAACACTGTTTAAATTTCATGAGCAGAATATTTTCATCTCTGTCAATTTTGACCACAAGAAAACAAAAGATTTATGTATAATATCAAATAAGCATTGTAAAGTCTCCTAAATCTTTGGATTCTAGAAGCATTTTATTAAACAAATGATACTCACAGTTTCAAATGAACACGGGGAATAATTAGAAATAAACACTCACAGATACTGAGTGTACATGACGTCATAATCCTGTCAATCCTTTAAAGCTATTGTTATTCACATTATGGTACCCAGTAGAATATATTTCATTACACAATTTTGACTGCATGAAATCACAGGCAGAAGGAAAAAATACTTTGAACATTCTACTATTGGAATGACAAAAAGATAAAAAGTACTTAGAAATGTATAATAATTGCTTTAGTGTTACAACAGTTTTAAACTGAAACTGCCAGCAGCTTGAAAACAAAACAAAACACAAATAAACAAAGTGAGTCACCAACTCATTGCTTTGTCTTTCCATGTTAAATAATATAACAGTATCTATTCCCAATGTACAGAAGAAAGTTTTGTAATCAGCCAATACCTATGTACAGACAAAATTAAGGTAGGTTGTGTGTCCGTCAGATGTACAATAACAGTTTTAGATCCGATTGACCCTCGCCGTACGTCGGGGGTCATTAGAGACCCCACGCCCTCTAAAATGTGCTCTCATTAATTCAATTTTAGTTCCAGGAGCTCGATACTCCATGTATTCCTCAATGACGTCATCGCCCATCGACTCGCAGATTCAAAATTAAAAAGCATTGGAATCTTTGCTCACCAATGCACGTGCATTTCTACCATCCTTTCCCGTACTTTGCGGGGTCTGTCCCGACCCCATGTTTTATATAGCAAAATATTCTTCATTCCTTCATGTACGTCGTGGGGTCTCACACGACCCCACATTTTATACAGCATTTTATTTTCACCACTCGATGCCACGACGCAGTTCTATGCTGAGCTGTATGCTGCTCGCTCAGCGGGCTGACCTTACACGTGATCCCTCAGTCAATGACAACTTTGCAGGACTGATGGACATGACATAACAGGTCAATGAAAGTGTCGAGGCCCAGAATACCTGATATCATTGACCAAGTAATTGCTACAGAAAAAAAAACAACACCTATCAGAGGAAACAATTTCACAACTCCACAGCAAGGTCAAGGTGAGTAGGCCTACCACATAAAAACAATAAAGCTCATTATTGTATAAACATCCGTATTTTGTGGTTGTTTTTTTTGTTTTTTTTTCAAATGTACAATGTACTATAGTTAGTTTTTATTTTTATTTTTTGGCCTATTGCAAAACGCTTTGAGATGCCCTTTTCGACATTTCAAGCGCTTTATAAATTTTTATTTTTATTATATTATATATGAGTGAGGTATGAGAAAAAGGCATTGCGCTGTGACTGCTGTGCACAGAGTTTAGGAACCGGCCTGGTGGTAATATAAGAACAGTAGCCTATACTGGGATGTAGTATTGTGGCACTAGTGGCTAGGCTGCCGGACATGAGATCGTGGGTCCGGGGTTCAAATCCTTACCGGGGCTGACGACGATGTATGGGACAGGCACTTGACGCGATTTTTCACACCCCTCTTTGGTGTAAAAGTATTACCGATACAGTCGACTATGGATAAATGCGTGCTGCTTGGGAGCAGAGAAAAGCTCGAAAGTTCTGAGTGTAGCATACATCTTGAAATGAACCAATTGCTTGATCCTGTCATGGAGTGATACGTGTGCATTATTATTATTATGTGTGGGTGTGTGTGCGTGCCTGAGTATAAATGGGGAGGGGATGTGCGTGCAAAAAATGGCTGCTCCTTTGGATGTTGAGATGGATTTTGGAATGCTTTGGCCTGCCGGGGGAGATAAATATTGTAAAGGGCTTTTATCCTTATATTGATATAATTAATACTTTTCTCTTTTACTACATTTTTGTAGATGTACGGTAAGAACATCTTTCGCCTGCTAATGGATCAAGACCTTGATGTGTCAACTGACAGTGAAGAGGAAACCGTTTTCATTACAGAAACCCCAGAACTGTCAGAAAGGGATCCTGATGATGAAGATGGGGAGCAGGAGCAGGAGGAGGGAGAGCCTATGAGATAGAAGGAAGAAAACTCCCTCGCTGAGCTGGAACCAGCAAAAGATGTTGGTGCATCATCAGGGGACGTCATAATGGAGGGGAATGACAAAACAAAGTGGAGTAAAAACCCACCGGCAGTTACAAAAACCCCAGCCAGGAACTTATTCAGACTTCCACTGAACAAGGCCATCAACTGTTTATCCGTCCATTCCCCAGTTACTGCATTCCGTCTCTTCCTGACCAGAATGCTGATTTCCATCATAGTGAAATGCACAAACTTGGAAGGAAGAAGGAGCAAAGGTGCATAGTGGGTGGAGACCGATGAGACAGAAATTCAGGCGCTGATTGGATGTTTCATCAACCTCGGTGCCATGGGCCAAAACTTGATGCCAACAACACTGATATGGGACAAGGTATATGGCAACAATTCTGGGCGATCCGTCATGGGAAGGAATCGTTTTCTGCAGTTGTCACAACATTTCCAATGTCATGACAAAGAAATAAGATAGGCTAGGAGGGCAAGAGTCATTTTTGCTCCATTCCGCGAAGTGTGGGACATTTTCAATTCAAACTTGAAACGGCATTACTTGCCAGGACCATGCATCACCATAGATGAACAGCTTGTGCCGTGGAGAGGGCGTTGTAAGTTTCTACAGTACATGCCTTCCAAAGCAGGAAAGCATGGCATTAAGATTTTCTAGTCAGCTGATGCGGACACGTTTTATCCCTTAGAAGGCGAACCTTATCTTGGGAAGGAGGGCAGGGAAATGGGGAAAAATTTAGGCCAGAATATTGCAACAAGATTGTGTACACCCTTCTTTGGTTCAGGTAGAAACATGACATGTGACAATTTTTTCACTGACATGGAACTACCGGATTGTCTAGCAAAAAATGGAATGACACTAGTAGGCACTGGTAGGAGAAATAAAAGGTTTTTACTTCCCGAAATCCCAAACAAGAAAATCCAAAAGTATGATTCAATTTTCGGATTTCAGGAGAAAGCTTCTCTTGTTAGCTACAAGTCAGGCAGAAAGAAAAATGCAATACTTCTCAGCACCATGCATCACACATTATCGGTGGATGACAGCAGAAAGAAAATTCCTGGAAAGTTCCTGTCTCCTGCTACAACGCCACCAAAGCGGTGTTGATGTTACGGACCTAATGGCTGCTGCCCTGTCTACTTGGAGATCTACAAAATCTTGGCCAATGCGACTTTTCTACAATATGCTAGACGTGGCCAGCATTGCGCTTGTAATATTCAGGTGCAGCATGCCAGAGGACTCCACAGCCCATAAGGACTACCGTATCGTAGAGGGTTTCAAATATCGATTGCACAGGCTCTGGTTGAAGGTCATGTTCGACGTCGAATCCTCCAAGCAAATCTTTCAAAGTCCTTTCTATTGAGGATCATGTTTTTGACTCGGCCAACAATTTTCCTGCCTCACTTATACTATATAAAGTGCTGGAGAGTGGAGTAAGGTATCAACTGATTATGTTTGTTGATTGGATACAAAATGTATTCACAGTGCACTCTGAAATCCTGAGTGGTCAGTTGGTTTGATGTTGATTGTGCATAATGGTCTTAATATTGGGTTAAAAAATATTATCAAAAAAAAAAAAAGAGATATCTCCATTATAATTAAACACACACACACGCAAGCACATGCGCGCGCACACACACAACACATCCCAATTTTAAAAAAAAGAAAACAATTATAAAAAGACAGTTTGCCACTGCAACTATGTACAGTGCACTCTCCCGATTACGACATCTCCGAATAACGACATTCTCCCGATAACGACATTGACCCCCGGTCCCGATTTTTTTACTATATGTTATTAGTAATAAAACTCTCTAAATAGCGACATACTTTTTAGACCACTCTCCGGATAACGACATTGAGTTAGCAATAATCGGCTGTGACTTTCCTAGATACAAAAATAAAAATAGCTAAAATATTGTTTCCGGTCAGTTTCATTTCATTCTCTGAGCCAATAAAAACACTTCTTTTCCGACCAATGAAATGTCCTACCAGAGGCACCTCATAGCCAATGAGATCGCTTTGTTATCGGCCAATGAGATCGCTTTGTTATCGGCCAATGAAAACACACCTGTGTCTATTGTCGTCGGAACAAAAAGGGTGACGCGCATTAAATGAGTCAGTCATCACATCGCTGACCGCTGAATCGATTGTATTCACCCGAGAACAATAACGCACCCCAAGATGTCGACAGCTGCTGTTAAAAAAAGAAAGATACTGACAATAGATGCCAAGCTGCAAATTCTGGCTGATGTGGACACAAAGACATTAACAAAACAACACACACAACACACACAACACACACACACACTTCGTGTATTTTACATGTTTGGAAAGTCCGATCACTGATCACCCACTATGGTTGGTACGTTACATTCTAAGGGTCTAACCACACCCCTTTTTCCGCCATCTTGAAAATCTCCGAATAACGACATGTTCCCGATAACGACATGCACCTCTGGTCCCGAGCCATGTCGTTATCGGGAGAGTGCACTGTACATTTACAACATATTGTTTACATGTGCATGTAGTCGCAATGACAATAAACTGTCTTTTTAAAGTATTTTTTTTCTACTCAGTTGCTATTAATAGTACATTGTATTAGGAACACACCACAGTAACACACCATGTGTGTCAGTAAAATGCTATTGCATGTACTGTTATGTGGGGTAGTATCAGACCCCACGACGTACGGAGAAGGTGAGATGAAAAAACGCTATGTAAATTGTGGGGTCGTGACAGACCCCTCAACGTACGGGAATGGTAGTAAAAAGGCGACGTACGGCGAGGGTTACATTATCTGGCCACATTGTGACCGGACAAAATTCAATAACATGAAAATGTATCTCTACCCCCCCCCCCCCCCCCCCCTCTCAGGAAAATAAAAAAGCCGACGGGCATTGCACTGTGGCGACGACAGGTCTGCTCCAGTTGTAACTGGGCTGCAATGACACTAAGGCAAATGTCCCAAATGGGATTCAAGAAGTCTACAAAATACAAAAAAAAAAAAAAAAAAACGAAACAATACAAATTGTTGCAGTGGGAATCATGCATTCGTAATGATGACTCTGTTCACACCTGATGGCTAGCATGTGTCAAAGTGCATCAAACTGCAATCGTAATGTGATCATAGTGCAATCAGAAAGTACATCTTTAAAAACTTATTTAATGTAGGACTAACAGAATAACGTTAGAACAGAACTTTGTATTATTCATAATGTTATTGCAAGAAGATCAGAAATTTTAATGTTTATCATTATGGGAAAGGAACGAAAGGATGAAAAATGGTGCATAATGACCAAAAAATGCCAAACAAATCTATTTTCTTGCATGCAATTTGACTCAGTCTCTTGAGCAGTTACTTATGTCTAAACAGTGTATTAGCTTATAAAAGTAATATTCTCCACCAGCATCGGAAACCAAAAACTGGAGTAACATAATATTATGTGCCCCAATCAAAAGAATCAAATATAAACATTCAATCATTTCTGATACAAATAATTTGATCTGTAGGCCCTTACTGATTTTATTGGTAAGGTTGTATATAACAGGAAATATGTTAATACAAGCACATTATTGCCAACTTCAGATTGGATTCTGAAAAATATTTTTTTTAAAATGTAAAAGAAAATACACCAGCGACGGTAGTTCTGTTTCCATCACAGACTATTGACGAATTTCCATGTAATCTGGTTCAGGCTCATTGTAATAGCGAGGTAAGAATCTGCTACCTGCAGACAACACAACAAACACAAGTGCTATGACATGCTCTGACATGGATGATCAGATGTGAAGTGAGCAAATAGTATGATCGCTTTACTGTGCAACTAAATCCTTAATCTGCCCTTTACCACCCGCAGCTGTGTGAAACAATCATCAAAACTGAACAACATAATCTTATAACCAAGAGATTTAGTACAGTGAAGTATTTCAATTTTGAAATTGTCGGTAGGTGATATTCTTTTTCATCAGTTTTAAAATTGCTAATCATTTGTATTCCTTTCATTCTCAGTTCATTTTATGATATCTGTTCCCATATCTCATTTCCACATTTTCTTTATTGGCTGCTGTAGGCATGGGTTTCAACAATCTGACTACAGAGAGTGAAGGTTCACAATTTTTATTGAGATGTCAAAAGTTGTGGCATACATCTCAGATTTGGAATACTCGGCGTCTTTGAGGGAGACTGAAAATTTTATGACTTTTAAACATTAGCCGAAGAGTCATCTTTTACACTGAGCATGCCTGTATATTGTGTGTGTGAGTATATGATTTAAATGTAAGTCGCTTAGAGCCTGGTTGTTAACGGAATAACGTGCTATATAAATGCTGTGTATTATTATTATCAGTACATTTGCAAGCGGTATGTCCGAACATCTCACCTCTGTCACCTTGAACATCATGATAGTCTGACCTCAGTGAGAACCTTTCCACTTGCTGGTCAGGATAACCTTGCACAGGATGTTGTCTCAAATATTGGTCTTTGAACGGAACTGAATTAAGATTGAATCAATGACAAGTGAGAAAATAGAATGGAATTCTGATTCAATTTGACATATAAAAGAAATTACCTAAAAATATGGAAACGTTTTGGAAAATAACCACACAATCTTAGAGGGCCACAATAGCTCTGTGTCTTGCAAACATCGCGAGGGTTGATCAGAAAGGAAATAAATCAATCAAGGCTACTACTGCCATTTGATAATAAGCGGATTTATTCGTTTTAACAGTCACCAACTGTTTCAGATTATCTGAAAATATGATGAGATAAACTTCTGCCATGGCGAGTCTCCACAGACCCAGACTTGTAACAAAAATAATGACACCTTCACTCACTTCCTAACCGTACGTATCAGGGGTGATATCACCAACCTGGTCAGTTTCGATTTTAACCCACATGTATTAAAATGTTCTTATTCGTTCAGCTCATTCGCTTCGAATAAAACTGTGGCCTGTGGCCCCGTTTTAAATATTTACTTATCGCATACATTTCCCTGAGGAGATGAAAAGGGGAAAGATGAGGCAGAGGGGCTGATGACAAGAGTGGTATTCTGATTAAAGTAAAAGATGCTCGGGATGGGAGCTGCAGCAGTGAGCTTGAACTGGACAGTTTAAGAACATTATTTCAACTGAACAGACAGGGCCTTTTTTTTTACCTGCATTTTAGAGATTTTGGCCAACCAATATGAGCAACTCATTTTATTTTTTTTGCTAAAAATGTTCGGAACACAATAACATGAACGTCTTAGATGATTTATAGAAAGAGGACGACGTTAGAGATGTCTCAATGACAGTAAGGAGGGGAGGGAGAGAAAGAGAGAGAGAGAGAAAGAGAGAGAGAGACAGAGAGAGGCAAAGGTAGAGAGGGAGACGAAATGAAATCATACTACTGTCACTCATTTCTCTCCTCCGATCAGTCCTTAATTCCACCATCTCCATTGGCTTCTGTAGATCACCTTCACTTTGGAAATCTGCAAGTAAAATTCAGTTCTCTCTATGAGACAAGAACCATTTATAATAACGCACCCCGAGAGTCCGACTGATGCTGTCCATGGTACTAAAACAAAGGAAACACGCATTTAAATTATAACCCTGAAGTTTATCATGTTTTATAATTATATCCCTTGATCAATCGCATCAGATATCAGATTAGAGACCTTCAGTGTTAAAATATGGCAAGTTGTATAGTACATAACCCCTACTTAAAAGACAGTTAACTTTGTTTGTTGTTTTTTTCTTTTCATACCCTATTCATTGTACCCCTTTTTTTTTCATTGCTCCTTACCTGGGGCTTTGTAACATATAGCTTTTCATCCCCATTTTCTTTCAGTCATACTTTCACTTCGTTCCAAATCCTGATGACATCTCACACCCAATCATCAGTGCAGTTAATGCAAACTCATAGATATTATAAGTTGGTTTTCTTTTTGCGCCTGATGACATCAAAGGTAAGCCTAGTTGACTGCGACATATTCCTTTAAGTCATGAGTAATGATGGGAGTTATGCTACTGTGCCCTCCCCCCCCCCCCAACCACACACACCCAAACTCCCCCGCTTTCACTAGGCTTATCATTTGACATGCAGTAATAAACTATGGGTAGATCTATGTTTTTGGATTATCACTGCATTGGGCATTAATTGCACCTCAACACGCAGGTAATTGAAACTGTTTTGATGGTTCAAGAACTTTATGGCTTAGAATGATAATCTCATAATTTCACTAATCATCACTTAGAAATCATGGATATTTTCTGGACTGTTCTAGTAAGGTCCATCCACAGTTGTGTAATGTCACCCTGATGTCTGCAACCTAAGTGACGAATACTAACGGTACTGGATCTGCCTAATGGAAAGCACCAATCCTGAGTAGCAACCAAGATTTTGGGGAAAACCCAACGACTTGAATGTAGGTCAGCCATCAAATAGAGTGGTGAGTGGAGAAGGTGAGGCAAACAACTGGCCATGAGTAAAGCTCAGACTACTCATATCAACTGACTAGTACGAAATGCAATGTTTTCTCACTTAAGAGCAAGGTTAAGGTCACAGAATTTGGGAATTTTTGGTAAAGTTGGTGAAGCCTATTGAAACAGTCAGTGAAAACAAGTCTTGGAAACTTTCAAGTGATTATACTAATAGCTTATTCCTTGTTTTGACACTGTTCTCTTCCAGTCCTGTGTTTAGAATGTGCATATCAAAAAAAAAAAAAAAATATAGTCTTAGAGTTAAGATGGAAGACACTATGAGACATAATTATCTTACTTGGTTTCCAAAGCCAGCTTCCCTTGCCACTATTACCAACTGCTTGACTAAAGCCAGCATTGTCTAGACCTTCCTTCTCACTTTTCTTCTTTCCTCTGAAATCAAACAAAAGTAAGGCCAGATGTTGAATAAACCTATTCACAAGTTTTACATACATTATTTGTAAGTTATGTTGAAATTCTGCAGGTTGAACTATGTGCTCCACTAACTGCTAATGCCATCATGCTGCATTTCTCTCCAATTTTTTTTGGGGGGGGGGGGGGGGGGGGCGCGGAGGGTTAAATATATACCAGTGTATATTTCTTACGGGTGCAGATAGGCTTTACTTCTGTTTCCATAATCATACAGCGACAGCTAAAGTATCTTAGACTGAATCAAAACGCCAATTAATGGCAAACATTGTAATTTTGAAAATGAAATAATAACATGATAATTTCCATAACACTTTTAACACACATTTCCAATAAAATATCTTGTGTGTGTAAACAATTTTCCATATTCTTTTTTTTGGTGTTTTTAGATCAGATAAGCTGCACGTTGACACACACATTACACACATGAGTTTATATCTGAGAACATTTCTGACATTACCTATTAATTGTTGCTTCACAGATTTGAGTAATTAGCACCTCCCCGCCCGCCTCCCCGGCCCCGAAAAAAAAATCCCTCACCCTTTAGAGAGTTTTCCATTCCCTGGCATGTCCTGAATAGATGTCTTTGGGCCACCTTTCTTTTGTTTCCTGGTCCAATAGTAGACAGAAACGGCTACAACTGTTGTCAGTATCAGGAAAGCAGGTAGACTCACACCCAGTCCAATGGCTAAATAACTGTCATCTTTGTACATGGAAATAGAGAAAATCACACCATCCTCTCAGAATGCCATGTTGTCAGTCCGCAAGCAGTGCACAAAAGACAGTAGAAACGAATTCACTTCTCTTTTAGTCCAATGATGCCTTGAGAGTTCAGATGTACTTTACCAAAAACATACACTTCACTATTTAGACAAACTTGGTGATAGTAAAAATATTACACTGATAGAAATAACAGAAATAATTATTGCACTTTTGAAATTCATTGATTACAATTGTTCTTGTGCTACTATATCAAATAAATGTGATGGCAATTTTGAGAAAGACACACAAAAACAGATGTTACTAATTCCTCAGATGTGTAACAGTAATTTTAATGCAGCATAGCAATCAACGAGTCTTTAATACTTTGTCAAACAGATATCACTATAATTCTTGTGCACAAAAAACTGTTCAACAACATTGTTATCGATCAGACAACTGATACGGTTAACACAGACAATAAAGACTGTTCTTTAATCAATACATGCAGTATGTCAGAACTGGCTGGTGACTGTTCTGCCTACACATATTTCAACATAATCGTGCAGAGCCTGGTATTTATTATCATTATGCTGTTTGTATGCTATAAAATATGCAAAATAACAGTGAAGAACACTGTACTGTCCTGTGTGGACAGAGGGTGACTGCTCTAGGTATTTTATCAAAGAGAACACCGCTCCAGATAACGGTCATTAACAATCAAACAATTTGATATAGTCGATAGTGAACAATTTAAACTTCGAGGAAATATAATTGACAGTATCACGAGGCAATTTCATATCTACTTTATTTGCCGAAAACATCATTAATTGGTTATTGCACTGTTCATACATACCCTTGGTTGAAGCCCTGAAAGATTGGAAATTGTTAAAAAAGAAAAGTCACAAAAATGTTCATGATTTCTTCTGCTGAGCTATGAAATGTACAATGAATGGAAAGAAGAAATTCTCAAGATATATTGTGGATGAAATACTGATCCTATATCTAGCAGTAATCGAACAGAAAGTATGAAAAATGTAAAACTAATGAGATTTAAAATGCAAATATTACTATGAGATCAATCCATATCCAAACTTATAAATGATACAGGCCAAAGTAAAAGATGATTTCATCTGAGGTTCTACATCACTCACATTGAAACCTGATAATATATCATGAATAGGAGACAGTTACAGTTGCTACAACATAATAATGCCAATAACAATTCATGTTAAAGCTGACAAGAATTCGACATGAGACGCTGCATTAAGAAAATAGGGGCACTGGGATATCTTGTGTTTTCGCCTTAAGAAAGATACAACTTAACAATGGAAATTTCGTGAAAATATGCAACTGTCGGGGAAAAGAATTCAAAATTCTTCTAAGGCTGATCCTAAAATTTAAAAAAACAACCCAGAAATGTCTATGAGAGATGATAAAATCAAAAGCATTACATTTCTTGAATAACACCTGGCACTGTACATACCTGCAAATGGCTACCCCGCCCTCCTCAATGCAATCACCAGAGCACCCCTTTAGTTTCAGTTTTATTGTACAAGGACTTCCATCACTTCTTGTAACTGCACACAAAACAAATACCGTGGGCAAAATTTATTGATGCTGTGACAACAAATTTCCTGGCAAAAGGGTAATAAACGTACACTTATCTTAACTTATTCTTATCTTAAAAATTTATCCATGAGATTTAAAATGTGATGCCAACAGATGACAGAATATCATAAGCTACCAGACCACTGAACAAAATCTTGCTACTCTCTAAAAGCTGCAAAAAAATCCATTCCCAGAGCTTTTACTTCGTGATTTAAAAAAAAAGATTTGGGTGGGGGGGTGGGGGGGTGGGGGGTCCCATTGCTGGTTTTTTTCTTTTGTCATGGTGCTTTTCTGTATTAGAAATGTATTAGAAGTTAAATTTTAATGTTGGATATTATGCTGCACGTCTCAGTTGCTTCAAGCCAATAGAGGATAGATGCGGTGCATGAAGTTGAGACATCAGAGACCAATAGTGTAGTTCCTCAAATGTATGCTATTGGCCATACGGTCCATTTTTCACCGGGTGCACAATTTGGCTAGTCATTGTTGTTATCTACCATCTTCTTTGCCTAATTTGGCTAGTCAAGGGATCAAACTCCTGAAATGGCCAGAGATAAGAGAAAAAATATTACCTCCCCTTCGATACCTCCCACTATCCACTTTCTTGTGAATACTTTTTTGGTTCGTTTCCAGATTTGCGTTCTCGGACAAGCAGTAAATATCTCTCTAAACTCAGCATCAAATTCAAACGGCGCGGCTTTACATTTCCACACAATAATTATGTTGACTGTTGAGAACACACTGTGCTTGAGCCAGACTGTATCAAAGTTTTCACATGCCCTTCAGTGATTCACTGACGGAAGCTACCAGGGAACGTCCCCAATTTCTTTCTTTTTTTCTCTCTCTCTCTTCATCCTCTTCCTCATCCTATGTGGGCTGGTGCGCAAACGACAATGTGAAAATTCAATTAGATCAAACTGAGCGCAATGACATCAAATGGACAGAGTCACACACCCCTGGACATAATAATATTTGAGCAATTTGCTGAAAGGCTGTGATATCAGCAACTGAGATCATCTTGGCTCACTCAAATGTTTTGTAAGGTAACTGACAGCTAGGCTATAGGTTTTTGTTTGTTTTTTGTATAGTGACTCTATGAAGCAGATTCACGTTAAAGAAGCACTATTTTCAAATCTAGCTATTACATAATAATTAAGAGTTCCACGTCCTAAGACCTACAGGATAACATAACGGCACTAATTTTGACAAAATTGTCAGCGATAAAAGTGTTAAATGTGACTGCTGTGCATTTGAAAAATAAATAAGACCTTTTTTTTTTTCATTCACTTTGGAATCATTTAATCTTCTGAGTGAGTCAACTCTGCGAATAAGCTGATTTTCTCAGTTAAAAATGACACTGATATCTAACTTACTAAAACTCTGCACGACCGTGAAAATCTAAAGGTCAATGGCCTAGGTATTTTGAGTCAGTGTCAAAGTTGAACAACGTTTCACCATCCAAGGTATTTACACCTCTTTAGTCACATACGGCTGGGTAGGCTGAAGCTTAGGGCCACAAAATCTAGGGGCGGGGGAGCATTTCGTCTCGGGCCATTGTGCATAATTATGACACGCATAGGTTTTTCTTACATATGATGTTACAATGCACTGTAGTTTCTGTGCAAATCTTTTGTAATTTGCCCACCTTATACCTTTCCAGATGAAATTGTGAAGCGTGGAATTCTAAACACCTGTCATCATCACTGTCGTCACTCAAATTATTGAAAACACTTCCATTTTCATCTAAGTGTGAAGATGTGAAATTGGCAGGGGCCTCACAGATAGAAAAGCCCCGGCCTCTCTTCATCTAAATCCGGTGTAGCAGGCCAGATTATACCCCCGCCAGACTATAACCGGGGTTAAACTGGCCTAGTCCAGAATATACCCCGGGGCATATTCTGGGCTAGGCCAGTTTATACCCCGGGGTATACTCTGGGCTAGGCCAGACTATACCCCCCCCCCCCTAGTCCAGATTACACCCCCTGCTTTTTTTAAAAAAGCAAGTGAAGACCAGAGTTTATTTCAACTTTAGTTTAAATTGTTCATTATCACTGTCATCAGGTATCATACTGAAGCATACATTCTTGACTCTTGTAAATTATGATACATTTAAGAGGAAATAAACACGCACTAAAGAGGATTGACATACAAAGGGATTAAAAATCCATTCAAACTGATATGATTAGACTTTAACACCAATTTTACTTGTGTCCGTTGGTATTGCATGTATTATTATTAATTTTATTATTATTTTTTTACAATTACTGTCCATGAGTTAAACATGTATTTTGTTTTTATTTATTTTTTTTGGCACCACTGACATATACTTTGTGGCAAGGTATGAAATAATTATAAGACTCATAAATCTAAAGTCATCTGTCTTTTATTTTAATTTTTGAAAATCAGAAAAGTGCTTGATGTGTCAGAACAATTAGATCTACATACAAAGTTACAATGATACAGAGAGAAAAGGCCAGGAAAGAACACAGAGAAAAAAAACAACAACAACATTTTAATAACCCGACTGACAGATCGTGCAATTCCATCATCCAGCAGAAATTAAATACTTCACATGAAACTAAATACATACACAATTTTTTTTTCACATAATGAATTTAACCTGTCCAGATCCACTTGAAACGTTACAGAATGCTAACCAGTAAAATACAATACATGTAATAACAATAAGAACACCAATTCATCTTATTTACTCTTGAAAATAAAGAGAAAGATCAATATCAGAATCACTATCATCTTGGAATAATATAAAGATAAGAGGGAATGTAAAAATGGCCTACAAATCATTTTAGAATCTATAAGCTGCAATGTGTGTGTACCAACTATATGTAAAAAATGTTAAATCTTTTTAACTATTCAAGTAGAACTGGGCAGAAAGCTTTAGCAAAGTAGCCTTGATAGTTGTGTAAACTGACAGATTAAATCCATGGAGACAATAGTGCATTGCATGAAGTAATTACACAAAAAATTCGATGGATCATGTTGCATTAACAACATTTCTTGTTAGTAAATTCTTTGATTGCTTATTTGTAGAAAGGTTGGCATTTCATGTAGCTCATGGTTTAAGGCACTGGATTAGTTTGCAGAGCATTTGAAGGATTGCAATTATGTGTCATAGTGAATAAAGGCATGTCACTTGCGGGTGAAATAAAATTGTAAAAACTTAATGTTGTATCCTTGAATATTTTGCCTGAATGTGGGAGTATAATCCAGATTGGTGGAAATAGACTAAGCCACTTTAACCCCAGTGCAGCAGGCCAGATTATCCCCCCCCCCCCCCCCCCCCGCCAGAGTACACCAGGGGTTAAAGGAGACTAGCCTATTAATTTTTATGTCCCCAGGTATATTCCGGCCTACGCCAGTTTATACCCAGGGGTATACTTTAGGCTAGGCCAGACTATACCCCACTAGACCAGATTATACTCCCTATTTTTTAAATGTATATAAACAAGTACAGATCACAGTTTATTTCAATCATAGTTTAATTCGTTTTTTGATCACTGACATTGGGCTACATAGTAATACATACATACATACATACATTCTTGACTTCCGTAATTAATAATACAATTCAGAGGAAAAAATATGCATTAATATGTATTGATATACTATGGGTTGAATATCCATTCAAACTGATATCACTCAACTTGAACACTCATTTCACTAGCGTTCGTTGTCATGTTGTAGTTGGTTGCCCATGAGACTGCACTGTTTGTTTGAAACTGATATACACTTAGTCGCAGCGGATGAAATAATTAACGGACTCATAAAAATGAAGTCATTTTAGAGATTTATTGTGTGCAAATATACAGTTGTTAAATCTCTTGGCAAGGGACGTGTCAAGCTTAGGAAGGTAAAGACGGACAAGGTCAGTTGTTTTTTTAACTTATATTTCACCCGCGAGTGACATACCCGTATTCAATATATCGGTAAGTTCAATATTTCAATTACCTTGCAAACTAATCAAGTGTCTTAAACCACAAGGTACATGAAATGCATAGCTTTCTACAAATAAGTTATCAGAGAATTCACTAACAAGAAATATTGCTAATGCAACATGATCCATCGAATTTTGACTTAACATGCTTTAGACCCAATTACTTTTTACAATGCACTACTTTTGTCTCAGTGGACATACTCTGTCGGTCTACACAACTGTCAAGGTTATTTCACTAAAGCTTTCTGTCCAGTTCTACTTGAAAAAGTTCAACGCATATTTTATATACATGTAGTTGATGCACACACATTGCTGCTTATAGATTCTAGAATGATTTGTAGGCCCTTACTGCCGTTTTCACACTCCCTCTTATATCTTTGTATTATTCCAAGATGATGATGATGATTCTGGTGTTGATATTTCTCTTTATTTTCAAGTGGTAATAAGATGATTTCGTGCTCTTATTGTTATTATTGTATATTACTGGTTAGCAGTCTGTAATGTTTCAAAGTCAAAATTGGGCAAAAAGAAAAGGTTGTATGTTGCAAAACCCCGCGTGAGAAATAAAACTCAAACAATACAAAGCAAACTAAAGAGAAGACAGAAAATACACAAAATTTTCGGCTTTCGCCTTTTTCAAGTGAAAAAAAAAAACGAACAATAAAAGACTTCAATTCTTTTTGCCCAATTTTGACTTTGCTTATAGCCCTGCTGCGACCCCACAGTTTTTCTGTGGTTATTATGATATTTCGTGTAATGTTTCAAGTGGATCTGGACTGGTGGAGTTCATCAGGTGAAAAAATTTAGTGCCTATTTAGTTTTATGTGAAGTATTTAATGTCTGCTGGATGATGCACCATCTGTCAGTGGGTTATTGTTATGTTTTTATTTTTTTTTTATGTGTGTTCTTTTCCAGCCTTTTCTCTCTGCATTATTGTAACAAAAAATACAATGCATGTTTTACTCCTGGCCAACCAATTATGAAAATCATAATGATTATAACATAATAATTATAATAATAATAATAATAATAATAATACCAACAGACTCGAGTGAAATTAATTTTGAAGTCTAATCATATCAGTTTGAATGGATACTCAACCCTTTTGTATATCAATGCATTTTAATGCATGTTTATTTCCTCTAAAGTGTTTCATGAGTCAAGAATGTATATGTATAGATCTATCAATTTAATCTAAGGCTGAAATAAACTGTTATTATTATTTCCTCTAAATTGCATTACAATTTACGGGTGTCAAGAATGTGTTCATGTATGTATTAATATGATATCTGATGACAGTGATAAAGAACAGGCTGAAATAAACTGTGGTCTTGACTTGTTTTTAATGAAAAAAGTAGGGGGTATAATCTGGACTAGGGGGGGGGGGGGGTGGGGGTATAGTCTGGCCTAGCCCAAAGTAACCCCGGGGGTATATTTTGGGCTAGACCAGTTTAACCCCGGGTATAGTGGGGGCTGGGGATATATTTTGGCCTGTTACACCGGGCCTGGCCCTTTTTATTTCACGAAATGACACTGAGATAATATAATGTGAAAATTGCCCTCGCGTGTACAAAATACTAGCATTATAGCAATCATATCACTAAAAGCAAACTGGTTCACCATAACCTATCTTTACTGGGTGCACATGATATGTCTGTTACATCCAAAATGCATTTCAAGTTAAGAACCCTTTGTGCTGAAAAATCTGACATTTGCCGGAACCGCTTTATAGAAACTTTTCTACTTTCGAGACCAACCACTCCGATAAACTTTAAAAAGTCCGCGATTTCCCATCCGAACAAAAGTGAATAAAATGTTCGTGGTTGTTCATCAGCCATGTCAAGACACGGGCTGTTGATAAAAATATATCACTCCAAAGACTTTTAACTTTTAAACTTACATGAAACTTTTGAAACAAACACGTTGCTCAGAGTGACATTCTGATTGTCAATGCTCAGATCAGCATCTTCATCATTCATCACTTTGATCAGGGCTGAAATCAATGCCTCATCAGGATGTGGTTCTTGGGTCTTGTTGATTTCCACTTTACTATCAACTTCCAGACTGCCTTTTCTGTCGATAACCACAAAGAAAATTAATTTTTTACGCACATCCATGCTATCGGGCTCAAATCTGAGGCTGTCAGCCACCATGAAATGACAATAATTCCCACACCTACACAAAAATGAATGCAGAAACACTGTTCGCAATGTACGTCCCATATAACCACTGGATTGGTGCTTTTGATCCTTGTTTCTGATCCTGCTGCAGCGTCGATTGTGACTACAAAGCACTGCCAGGAAAAAAGTGTGATAATTTCTATAAATAAAGTTTACACTTATCTGGTATGTGGCTTCTCTGTGATCCTTCTTCTCTTCACTCTTCACTGAAGAGCCTGTCCTGATCAAAGCTGATCACATCGCTTCCTTTACATATTCTCTGCCTCCACGCTTCCCTATTGTATGTAAGACCTCCCATGTTTTTTTATCAATTTTGCCCCACTTATTGGCACCATCCATGCGCAGGTGCGAAGGTCTGGTGGTAGTTTATGTGTCACAAGCTCACCTTAACTTAGACTATAGCTTTAAGAATTCAGCCATTTTTTGTGCGGCCCACATGGCCAAATCATCTAAAGCAACTCTGTTTTGTGATTGTAACCATGGCTGGAACTTAGGCTCTAGAAAGCATCTACTGTTTGGAAAAGATTGTTGTCTTTGCATGAGATGCTGTGATTGTCACTGGGACAGTGCACATAAAGGATTTGCAGTTTCCTATCACGATGGGCCCAGAATATTCATGTATCATACATTACACACACGTTGCAAATGTGTATATAGCAGATTTTTTTTGGTTTTTGTTTTTTTAACCACAACTGTTTATTAGCGTGGCAAGAATTTTAGAAGTCTACCGAAAGAGATTGTGAAACCTTGTTTCCTGTGAGAGGTCATTTCTAATAGCTGCTCCCAGGTAGAAGAATGTATGTTGTTAAAAACCAATGCCATTATAATAAATTCAAATTTACTCTGCAATGTCTTGAAACACATAACACCTGCGTACCGTTACTCTCACATAGATCTTTGAACACAGAAACAAACCAAAAAAAAAATAATTGAAATAACACAATCTTTACACATTCACACACAAAGAACAGAAATTAATATCTGATTTCAAGAGCCTAGACACAAAACAGATAATTGTAGTAAGGAGTCAGTTAACAAAAATGCCGGTCCCCTTTACTTGGATTCATCAGGAGGAAATTTTGTAAATGTACATTGATGCTGGAGTGCAAAATTTCACAACAGTACCTTTACCGAATCCAGTCCGTAGCTGCATGAACCTTTTTATTTTATTATTTTTTCTTTCCGAATGGTTGATATCTTAAGTAGTCTCTAAGAATTTGAGCATGCCTAGTGTCAAATCCAAAAAACACATGTGCCATTGTTTAAAGACTTATTACTAAGCATGGTGATAAATTGGTTAAATGAGTTTCAACATGTTTAGCTATCTGAATTGAAAATTAAAGAAAAAAGCATTAAAGTGCTCTCCAATTTACCTTAAATTCAGTACAGTCACACAGATGACGGCCAATCCAGTCTTCTTCAGGTTATTAAAGATCTGTGACATAAATGGCAAGAGTAAAGTTGGAGTTTGGAATAAAATGAAAAGATTCAAGCGTAAGAACACTGACCATCCTGTGAGAAGAACGAAAAGTGATCAGATGAGTTTGAAATTTTTGTAATTTCAAGTTTTAGTTGTGATTACTCATTACATTACATTACTGACTGCCCTCAAGTAAGAAGACTATATTGACTGCAATTTGTTTTGATACATAGTTTAATTGATCATAGCTTGTCAACACGGTATTTCCATCAGCCTTGAAATATCAAGCCATTTTTTCTCTTTTAAATAAATTGCAGTGGGTTTTGTGCTATAAACTATTTTTTTAATGTTTTTTTCTTTTAAAATTTTATTAAATTGTGCCAATGGAGCGGCCTGTTCAGCCTGCTCTTCTCGATTTCCAAATGCCAAGCTACTTTAACATGCGCAACGTGCACACAGGTCCTCCGGGTTTTTCTTCCGTATCCAAGAAGTCTAGGCGCTCGATCCCATCTACCATATCTATCTTGCCTGTAGACCAACGTTTGGGAAGAATTGATAACATTTCTCATGCAAAACTATCAAAATCTTTAGAAGATGCACTATCTCAGGCATCAACTATCTGGATAAGACCTTTTACACATTCATCCTGTTTATTGTTCAACTTAGGCAAAAAAAAAAAACTGTCAAGAAAATGGGATGCATGTATCAGTGCTCTTCAGGAAATGAAATGAGAAAAATAAATATTATCATGATCACTTCTGTGTTTTCAGATCTGTACAATATTTGCCATAGTGGCCGATGGCACAGGCAAGATAAATTGCAAACGGATACTCAGTCAGTCCTGCAATTACTTCAAAAATTTAGACCAGCAAGTCAATTTCCAATGACCAAGCCTGTTCTCTCAAAGGATGTATATACAGTAAAGCATTAACATAATTATGGCCGAGGAAATGTAATGCAGAGATCCTGAACTCGCTATCAAGAAAATTTTAATTTTTTTCTAAAGCTGGTATCCATAAATAAACAAGTTACAACATTCAAATATCTGGGCTATCTGATAACATTAGATGAAATAAGGAAAAAGAATAATAATGACCAAAGATTCATTCCAAAAAATGAGACCAATATTAATGAACAGAAATATATAACGACCACCAAAATCAGAGTCTTGAAAACATATGTGTGGCCAGTGCTTTTAGACAGACGTGAATGTTGGACAATGAACAAAGAAATAGAGAGGAAACTAGAAGCAGCAGAGATGTTGTTTATTGGAAGAATATTGAGAATATCATGGATGGTGAAAAAAAATCAAATGAGTCATTATTGAGAGATTCTGATCTGAAAAGATCATTAATTAAAACAATAAAGACAGAGGCAACTGAAATTTCTAGGACAAATCTGTCGTCTCAGGAACCTAGAACATCTAGCAGTCACGGGGAAGATCGAAGGCAGGAAAAGCAGGTGTAGACAGAAAAAAAACTTCACTGAAAGTTTTAATTCATGGACAACAAATAAACATCATTGTCACGAGCTAGTGAGCGAGGGTCAATAAGTGCGGGGAAGGGGACTTGAAGCGTGCATGTTGTGAGTGAAGTTGAGGCTTAGTCGAGGCAAGATCTGAGTAGTCAGATCACTGCAAGTTAAGAAGTCCAAGGGGACAGACGTGAAGAGAGCAGTCGGGAGTTTGTGTGTATTCCAGTGATGACTGGTAGGTTGAACTATAAGGATTGATAATTATGATGATTGATGTACTATATTCTCCTATGACCATGATGTAAATAAGTTATATGTGAGGAATGTGAAAGTCATTGATTACGGCGTATAGAGATGTGCGCAATGAACGATAGATGTAAGTTAGGATCATGGATTCGTAGCGAGTCTGAGTACTGTGTAATACGGTGGAGGTGTGTTACTGTAGAGAGAGTGCAGATGTGTGGTGAGTGAAATGTGGACTGTTGTGTGTACGCTTGATGGTTCGTAATGAGTGGTGAAGTGGATAGTAATTGTATGGTGTTATAGAGATGTAATGTTATTCTTATAGGTGCCGGGGTCGGGCAGTGAGACTACCCGTGGTGGAGAGACTAGCGCAGGGGATAGGCCAGCATAAGTGAGATGCATGGGTTGGGCAGAAGGCTACCCACAGGCCAGCTTGAGTGAAGCTGTCGCGCAGGACAGCGAGGGCATATTAGTCGTGGCAGTCTGGCCACAGACAAGGACGTTATGAATTGAGATATTAATGTGATATTGAGATATTAATGTGATATTGAGATAGTGAGGTGAGATTAAGATATTGAGATTAGGTTGAGCAGGAGCCAGTAAGATAGGCCCGCAAGTAGTACATACATTGATGTGAGGCTGAGGCCGGAGTATATGTTAGAAAAGTAACTATCGGGTTGTGGACCCGGAGAAAGAATGAATGTTGGGAATAATGACCATTGGATGGTATTTGAATTGAATAATGTAACCTATGTAATTGCACGTATATCTTTATCTTTATGTATAATAAATGTGTGAGCCTGTTCGGTTGTTCTGTTAAGTGTTATACTTGTCTGTTCGTGATTGTTGTCCTGTCATAATCAGTACATATTCCAGTCTGGAATTTGTTACAATCATGACGACAACTCCTTCTTGAGGTTGGCTGATGACAGATCCGAGTGGAGAGGCATGATCGCCAATGTCTGTTCCAGACAGGGCAATTGATGTTGATGATCCATAAATAATTTACAAAACTACTTTCACTCTAATAGAATCTCACCATATTAACACGAATAAGAACATTACCTTTTCCCCTACTTCTTTGCTGATCCTCTTGTAGTCATCGCTTCCTTTAGACAAATCTAATTCTGACGCATTAAAATCAAAGACCAGTTGTGTGGTAATGGCTGCTACATCTGGAACTAAAACGTGGAGAAAAGGAAAAGAACTATTGATATAGAGTCATCTTTTTTTTTTAAATTTGGGGAATGTTTGACTCTAACCAAATCGCAGTCATATAAAATGTTGAGGAAGTTTACACTCTTTATATTTCCCTAACAGAATAGAATATTATCTAACACTATGTTTCTGATCTGCTGTACCGGTATCTCAGTTTTTCTACTGTGTTTCAGACAACAAATAATCTCTGACAGAAATACTTTGTTTAATAATGGATTCAGTACATTTGGCAGGAATCATGAGATATCAACACTAACGATTTGACAACAGACAATTCCAGAAATATAGTTTACATACAAAAGGAAGTATGAAAAAAACAATGAACTCTCACAAACACCATAGCAACATGTATCAATAGGCTACAGTGATGGACTTAACTGCCTTACTTACTTCCAAAGAAAAAAATAATTATTCGGATTCAGTGCATTCAATGAAGATAATGCAAGGCCAAAGTACAAATCAGTTTCAGAACTTTGCCACATATCATAATGATATGTGTATTGTGACAAGTCAGAATGAGATCACTTTTGCACTGTATTGTCCCACATTGTGTTGGATGGTATGAAACTGGTTTCATCATAACTTCAAAGTCAAATTTAATTTTTAGATGGTGTCCTTTTTTAGGTAGTGTTTGGCACAATTGGAGACAGAGAAATTAATTTTGCAGTATGCATAGATAGCTAAAATTAAATCAGTAATCTAGTGCGGGTACAATAATTTCTGCTCACCCTCTAGTGAGATTACAAACTGCTCAATTATGAACAAAATGTGTCAACCATCTGGTCACTTTGATAATTAAGTCAAATTCGGTCAATATGAAATTCCAATGTTTAGGTCATTTAGGCATTGTTCTTTTCCTAAAGAAAAGCATTTTGTACACATGGAGAAGACATAATGAAAAATATAATCAGCCAAAACCTCAGTTTCAGCAAAAATAACTTTCGGGTACTGGAAATTCTGTTTTCTCCGTTTTCCTCCACAACGTAATTTGTGGTTGAAAAACTCAAGAGTGTTTAATTATGTTTGACCAAGAGGCCGTGCAGATTTTACAAGCAAACAGAGAAACCCACTGAGAGGACTTTGAAACTCTTCCCATTATTATGTGCTATTTAAAGAAGAGAAGAGCCTTTCGCTTGTGAAGGTTGATGAAAAATTGTGAGATATACTTGAAGCAGCACCACCCCTGACTGCTTACATGACAGCAAAAAAATCCAAAGGACATATTGGTACGTAGTACTTGCCGAAATAAGCTACCATCACAGTAGAATGCGATGCGCCTCTGTATACCAAAATACCAATTTTATAGGACGCAGCTATTCGATTATTATTCCATACAAGTTATCACTAGGGCCTCATACTCTGTAATATTGGGAAAAAAATGCTAGCCAGAGTATTAAAAAAATATTCATTTTCTTTTTGAAATGCTTTCCCCTCGCACAGGGTTCACCAATATTTGGGGTGGGGTGGGGATGGAGGTGGGGAGAGGGGCTAACTCTTGTCTCACTCTCATCTGTTTCTGTGTCACAGGTATTTCCTGTCCACCCATCTTTACAGTGGCACTGCCCATTCTCTGGGTCACACTGAAGAGTGTTGGCCGCTTTACAAATACAGATTTCACTGCAGTCCATACCCCGTTGGTTGGCTGGGCATTCTGAGGAATAGAATACATCATATCCTCAAGAACATTTCCTGGACCACTGAGTAATTTAAAGTATTACAATTCATATAAATCATAAACATGTTTTTAAAAAGTCAGTGATAGTAACTATACCAAGAACAGAAATCCAAAACTAAAACAGCAACTGTAAACTTAGTATCCTTACAAACCACCAAATCTTAGCCCGCCCTGCCTCCTCCCCCCCCCCCCTCCCCCCCCTCCCCAAAACCGCCCTTCAACAACAAGTAAGAAAAGGGAGGGGCAGAGGAGAAAAGAGTTGACAAGAAAATCTTACTCATTTGGTTAACATTATCATGAAAAAAGGCAAACAAAAACAACAATACACAACCACAATATCTCCTACTGGCACATGCAAAAACATACACATAACTACAACATCAGTCAGATTTTTAATCCTTTCACCCAATTACCTGATCTGTTGAGTCCACTGAATGTCATTCGTATTCTCTCGAGCCAGTAAAATACAGCTCAAGAAATTGAAGTACGAATAAAAAATAATATTTATCCATCAGCTGACGAAAGCAGGCCAGACAGTAGTAAACTTTCATTCAGAAATAAGAAAGTTAAAAATCCTACATATTTGTTTGGCACCATAGATGATGTTTTATCAGTTAATTTTCACCTGCAACAGAATGTCATCTAACTTTAAATTCACATATCACATTGGTTGGCTCGACATTCTGAGCAACAGACATAGCACACCATTTCACAGCTTGGCAAGTGCATTCGGTGACCAATTTTAACCTTGCTAAGCAACGTCACACCAACTGATACTATAGCGCATCAAATTCTTGACATAACTAAAATGGCATGTCATGCAAAATTTCAACTATTTCATCCTTTTTAAAGATATTGCCAGTTTAATTGTGCAACAGATTTTGAACCGCACCATAGTAAATGCATTTAGTTACTTTCATCGCTAAACATTACAGTACATAATTATTGTGTTTATTGTTGTGGGCAGTGGTGAATGTGGCAGTATGCAAATGCACATTCTGGGTGTCAAATGAGGCATTTATATTATCCGATCGCACTGGACCAATTATACATTTATACGTAGTGCTGAATGACAGGAGGTGACATTCTACTCAATTTAAATACATGCCAGACATTTGTCATTTATTATTTGTCAAAAAAAAAAAGTAAGATCTTTCATTTATCAATCAAACTGATATTCTATTTCCATCAACCATCAAATAATGTCTAATTTATACTTAGTTGTGATTTGATATCAGATGCATTGGATTTTCATCCAAAGATAACGAATTAAAGACACTCACTTTCACATTTCTTACTGGTGACATTGTATTTAAAACCAGGCTTGCAAGAACATTCAAAACTTCCAAATATATTGGTGCAATTCTGATCACATGGGTTTGACGCTGGATCAAAACATTCGTCTATGTATGAAAACAAAACAGTTATGGAGAACAAAAGTTTTCAAAGAAAATATGAAGTCGTTATCGCAAAGGGCAACAACGAAATTCGAGTCTCAAAAATTTGTTACTACAACATAATTGTGGTTTGTGATAAACTCTTCACTGTAAATCAGTTTGCTCATTTTATCTTTCCACCCCGTCCACATTTAATCTCCTCTATGTAATCTCCTCTTTACATTACAGTAAAAAATGTGGAACATACTGCGTCACTGAAGTCGTCAAGTTCAGTAAAACATTTTGTTTTCATACAGTTATACAGACAAAGTCAACAAAATACACAAAAACAATCATGTTTTACCTTCGCATATCAAATTCTTTCCATCCATGCTTTTGTTAACAAAACCATCATCACATACACAGATAGCCCCTCCATCAGTGTTGGTGCAATGGGAATGATCTATCCCACTGCAGAAACTGCTGTTCACCAAACATTCATCTATGTCTGTATCACAGGAATTTCCTGTCCAGCCAGATTTACAGAGACAACGCCCATTCTCTGGGTCACACTCAACGGTGTTGGCTGTTTCACAATTAATACAGATGTAACTGCAATTCATACCCCAGTGGTTGGCTGGACATTCTGAGCAACATACACATCACGTCTTGTTATATATTAATTTATGCCAAGTACTGAATGATAGGGGTTGATGTTCCTCTCAATTTAATAAAAAAAATACCTGTCATTTTCCATTTAATTTCCTTAAAAAATTACAAGATATTTCATCAATCAACCAAACTCACATTCTGTATCCATCAATAATCTAATAATGTCCAATTCATGCTCAGATGATATCACATATATTGGATTTTCTGTCTCATATAATAAGGAATTAAAAACACTCACTTTCACATTTCTTCTTGGTGACATTGTATGTAAAACCAGGCTTGCAAAAACATTTAAAACTTCCTACTGTATTGGTGCAGTTCTGATCACATGAGTTAGACTTTGGATCAAGGCATTCATCTATGTCTGAAAAACAAGAGAGTTGTGGAGAATAAGTTGAACTGAGGACCAACACTGCTGGACATATATTCTATTACAGAACAAACTTGATTACCATTATCAATGAAAATGATATCATTTTCTTATGTCAATATGGCCAGCACGGTCATCAACATTTTGTTGAATGTATTAATTTACAAAATTAGTGTGGATTGCTGAAACAATTTTCTTGTCTCCACTGTAACAATCATAGCAACTCCTCCACCCCTTCCCCCCTCAAACCATGAAGGAAATCAAACCTTGATTCTCACTTAGGGCAGAATTGTTGGTCTTTCCATTTCTTAACACTGAATAAACATTGCATTATAGCAGACCGGTTTAACTGGTTTAACTTTTCAAAGCCTTCAAATGTTAATGAAGAGATAGAAAGAGAAAAGAGGAAAAGTCTGCTTTTGGTGCACAGCATCTGAAGTTAATTAAGCTAACTACTTTTACACACATACACAAAAATACAATCTTAACACAGAAAGATTTTGATCATATTCACCTTTCTTTGCTGTATGGTTCAGAGTGTATTAGATATATGACAAGAAGCAATTCAATTGGTTTTGTTGCATAAATCGCTACGTGATGTAACTTTGGGGTGTGCAAATAAAAAAAAAAAAGGTAGAGTTAGTCAACCATGGTATTTTACATTACAAGACATCACTGAACAGTGAAACAACTCAGCAGTTTCTCTATTGGATGTTGTAGTTTCAGTATAGTTCCTAACAACACCACTAACAGGTATGATCACTCCAGCATCAATTCATAATAATGCGACTAATCAATCTCCTTTCCTTACATTTTGGCCTACATGTCAGTCCATCAGGCTGCAAAAGTAATTCTCCACTACAAGAACATCTGTAACCTCCTTCCGTGTTTACACATACTTGGTCACACTCTGACTTTCCTGTCGAACACTCATCAATATCTGTGAAGCGTAACATGATTATATTGTAGGAATATAATATGTAATGCTTGACTCCACCGTTTTAAAATACTTCCCTGGACATTTAAATCACAAAATTATCATCTTTATACAAAGTTCAAAGCATTTCAAGGAATAGTTGAAAGTGTATGTTTCATGACTAATTACGTGGTGTTGAAAACATATCTATTATTTCTATTTCAAGACCTCTCAACGTTCAATAACAGTCATACAATCCCAAAAACTGTGCCAGACATCATGTCTCTGATACTGAATGGTACCTTCACCTTATAGCATGCAATGTCACTGTATGAAGGTATGTAAAGAATTCATTTGCCACGTCTTGACAGATCTTTAAGATACAATACATCATTTTTATAAACAATTTGATGGGGCAAAATTGTGACAAAGATTAAGCAGAACTCACAGTTTGATCCACCATGCTCCTGTGTTCATTTAATAAATCTACCCAATCTACCTGTACATGTCTTTGTGGTTTCATCCCACAAATAGCCAGAAAAGCAAGAGCACTTATATCCTCCAGCAAAGTTGGTGCATTCTTGAGAACAGCTGTTCTTGCCTGGATCTGAACATTCATCAAAGTCTGAAAGTGAGAATACGGATTGCTTTTCATATTTGACAGAATTCCACCTTATTACCACCAGATGTGAACTATAAATGGCATGTAAGAAATTATTTTAAAGCAGGAGTCTTCTTTTCTAGATTCAGCATCAGAGATTTTACATTTATAACCTCATGTTCTTTGATCAGTTACTAGTAACATGCCTGTAGAAATATTGTTCATGCTATGTACGGTAGGATTCTATTGCCAACGATGATCATGTAAAAGGTGAATTAAAACAGTATAATGTCCAGTTGATGCATTGAGTAAAGACAATGTGAAAGATGAACTACTACATGTTTGCATTAGATGCATAGAGCTAGTTGTGGCACAAGGTGATGCAGTATGAATTGTGGACAGGTGCTAGACTATAGTATCACCCAGTCAAAAAGATCTGCAAATCGCATGAAAGAAAAGAATATAGTCCATCCTCTTACGATAATAAAACAATTGACAAAATTAAATGAATTTGCCAACACATGTAAAATACATTACATAATCAAAATGTGTAGAGGCAAGCTGTTTCCACATTCAGATTTAGCCATGTTGTTGCATTAAGTACCTCTGAAGATGCCACAAAGGCATAGCTCTCCAGAAACACATATTATTATTAAATTGCAGCCCATTACGTGTGAGAACTCGGGCAGAGAATTAGACCGCACAGTGATTGTTTACAATTGTTTCTCTCATCTTGTTCCAAGATGCAAAATCAACCAGATACAATTCTTATAAACCAATAATTACTGTGTTATCAGCGTGGAAGAAATCGATTTTGTCATTGTTGTTTCAAAGTACAGAATCATGGATGTAAATGCAACACATTTTAACTTTTATGATATTCACATATTGAGTTATTCACTTCCACCTTTCATTTGTCTGGTGCCAGTGAGTCTACTGCAGATTAAAACATTATTTCACCCATGTATTATTGACGAGCCCACTGTCAGGTTTTCTCTAAAACATAACTGCCCAGAGCAAGGATACAGCATTTTCGAGGCAAATACTGCAGGTAGAGCTCATAATGCAATAGAATTCAATACATGCTGAAAAAAGAATTGCAGAGATTGCAGTTTTTTTCATTTTATGAGTTTCTAAAGTCAACAAATTGCGAGAAATGTTTCTTTCTCTTCATGATTTATAACTGAGATAAATTCATAGTATTAAGGAGGAAAAAAAGCAACATACCTTCACATGTTCCACCGTGTCTTTCATATCCTTTTTCACACTCACAAGTGGCATTCCCTGGCAAATTGACACATGTTTCGCTGATGTTACATTTCAACTGACCACTGCTGCATTCATCAATATCCTGTTGACAGTTAACACCTGCAGGGAAAGACAATGGGAAAGTAAACATTTTAAAGAAAAGGCAAAACTGTGAAAAACAAAATATATGCCATTGTTGGATGAACTACGAGTGGGTAATGTGGTTACTGCGTGGGTTCCATAGTAACTCCCTTAAGGATACACAGGATTAACAAACACAGGGTTCTGCTGGCAATCTTATTTATTCAAAAAAAGCCTAACAAAGGTATCACTACCAAACAAAAAAAAGCCCAAAAAAAGAAGAGAAACCCAGAAAAAAAGCCCAACCAGCCATAAGCTGGAACAAGAGAAAAAGACAAAAATATGATTAGGATATAATGACAACATTAATCAGGCAATCAATGGTGGACATACATAGTAATAGTATTAAGTATTAAATCAAACAACAACAATATAATATAGAATTTAAGCAATAACCAACTGCATATGTATGCATGGAATAAAATAGCGCTAAGGTTAATGAATAACAACTACAGGTGGCTATATCATATACACAAGGAGTTTCCTAGTACACTGGCAACATAAACTAATGTACTAATCAAAGTATGAAGGACATAACAAATGAAGGGGCAAGAACACAATAGTTTCGCTCCACTGAGCCGGTGTACAACACATCCAGAGTGGCCATTCCATTTAATAACGCAGTGGCCAACATGGCCCACTGACCGTCCATAACACAGACGCTGCACCCCAATGCAGGCCATCCTCATAGGCCCACTCCCATTATTAGTACTAACCCGCCCCAGGGCTATTGTATTGGTTACTTCCCCTCCCAATCGATACTGAAGGGTCATGCCCTTTGACCTTAGCCGCGGAGCTATGCCGCCAGGCTAACATGCGTATGACACACCACTAGATACATAAAGTAATGTGTACATTCCTAAAAATGAAACTGTCCTTCACACACTTACGAAACTCATATAGAAGCATAATACATCTGGATAACTATAATGCATGCACATGATATATAATATATATCGGCGAGACTCATTGCAACATGTGTAGACTCATTGAAACATTGTTCATCCACCGCCGCACATAGAACAATCCTGGGGCTCACCCATGTGAGGCCCAACTAATATTATACATCTCCAATACATGTAATTAATTACACATCTTAAACACTAAACACGCAATCACAATCACACTGCTCTCTATAGCATAGTGGTACTGGCAAGGTACACAAATACCCGTAATACAATCAAGCGTATAGTGCCGCTCGCTGTAACATAAGCCATCCACATCAACATGTCAGGAAATCCTCACTGCCTACCACAACAAGGCAATGCTACACATACACTATATATAGGCACACAAGCAAATCGTGATAGCTTGGTTAGCGAGCCATCATTATCATCTAGCACCGCAAACGTTAACTTTGACAATAAAGTCACAATATCAAGACACTGTACTGCAAAGCGCATCTTACACGAATAATGACAATGGCAATTACCGTTGAGCCGGACTCATAATGGTCTCTGTAGATCAGCATTCTCTACGCGGCATCCAAGAAAGGGGGGGGGGGGGGGGTGCGCAAATTAAAGTCACTTCTAATATAATAGTCTCCAACTTACCCAAAGTTTCTCCGGGTCCTGTGCTACCGCTACATGCCTTATGGGGCGGGGTGGCGATGGCAAGCGTCGGCTCTGTCTCTGCGTCTATGATGGAGTGTCTTGACCACTCGAACCGCATCTTATTTATGAGCCCGCGCGGACGTCCGAGAGAGCTATTACGTAGCCCGTGTTGCACAAGTGAAAGGCTCGGACATGGAGTCCAGCCCGACAACATAGCCGGTTAGGGTCCTAACACAATCGAATTTACAGTACGGTTAAAAGGGTGCACACAAAAGTCAATTAGGTATCCCAGTAAACTGCAGAAATTACTCTAACGACCCCTCCAGCAATAATTGAATAAATTTGACCCAGGTTGGATTTATCGGGGATAACATGCGTCTAACTCGTGGTTTACTTTAAATCCGAGATCCTCTTATTAATTATTTCAATAGGATATGTGCATCAAAGTACAACAAAATTGGTACCATTATAAAGTAGAAACTTGCTGCTAAAATTCTAACTGACTACTTATACCAGAAACCCGGTAATAGTTTTAATATAAATTTTCAAAGTGTCAGGACTAACAACATTCGACAATTTTGTGCGGGATACTTTCGTCCATTAATACGACGTATCTCCATTGATAACAAACGTTATCATGAGTACCCATTTTGTACCGATAGGGTATTGTCTACTCTCAAAAATGAATTCGGGTTCCCGTCTTTCTGTCGGTGGATAACAACGAAGGAGCGAGTTGTAAGAAACTTAAAGCCATGATATAAGAGTTGGAAGCCCGGTGGTCAAAATTTCCAATTGACCAATCAAAATGCGCGCTTTTCACCGTGATGTGAATAACGGGTCCCGCGCTAGTATTACAAGGGAAATAATCCAATTAATGGTGCTCGGCCAAGTGTCCATAAACTACTATGAGTGGCCGTCCCTCACTCACGCACTAGAGCTACCATGAAAGCACATTAAAAATAAAAAGTCGTTCATCCTCTCACACCATGAAAATAATTATGTGCTTTTTTTTACAGAATACAATTTGACTGGAATTTAAAAATAAACGGGTCTGGGGTGGTTGAGAGATTTGCGATAAAATACATTGGGTAAGTGGTATTTAAAATACGCAAAAATCACATGCCCATTAAATCACGAACAAGTAAACGGGACCTGAAGAAAAAAAAGGACCAACAAATTCCTATGGGAAAAAATGTTCAGCCTTTTGGGCATTTTAGATTGATCGGTCTAACCTGAATTTGAACACGCTTGGTGCAACTTTGGTTACCTATTCTTTCTAGTAGACACAAGTATTTCAAACTCAGATGGATACGCAGTGAGTTGTCGCAGTGTGATTAGAGATATGCTCATAATATGATACTACTAAACATTTCACAGACTGTCACATGAGTTTTAATATATTTGTTTGAATTTCAATCTTTGGTTTGCGCAGCAGCATATTAATTTTTTGTGTTGTTTTTATCGATGATTAAATATAAAATCAAAATTCGAGTGATGGATCTCAACGAGATCTTAATGTAAGGATTATAATTTTTTCTTGTTTTTTTTTTTTTTTAACAGAACATCTTTTTCCAGATAAAGATTACATTTTGCAATTTAACAGAAAGTGAGAGACAAAAATATGGTGGGAGTACTGCTGAGAAACCATAGGGTGCAGGCAAGGAAAATGCGAGGATGGTAGAACAGAAATGTAAAAAGACGGCAAGAAAGAGTAAAAGACAACAAAGCAAGTATGCCTGACTGGTGTAAAAGCTTGACATTATTGTGGTTATTATGAGATGTACTCCTACCTCTGAAGCCATGTTTACACACACATCCTATTACTGGATCACACCGATCTGCCCCAAGACCGCATGAGCAGGATTTAGCACAGTCTTTACCCCACGTTTGTCCCTGGCAAGCTAAAAACATCCAATCATAAAGAGTGATAAATCCTGGGAGGACTGAATGAAAGGAATGTTGCTTATGTGATAATGCTGAGCACACAGTTTAGTGGGCCAAATCACACGACGCGGTTGTCTAGTCGTATCAATACAAACTTTCATTGTCCTTTGTTTTCACAAAATGAAAAGGCAGCAACAATTTGGGAACAACTGGAACGATTTCACAAATTTAGAACGTTAACAAACATGATCATTAACTAACTGTAATATGTAGCAGTTCTGCAGGCCATTTCACTCACAACAAACTGTCTCTTTAAATGTAACATTCTGACCCTGAATGGGAAATTTCCTTTTGTGGTAGTTTTAATATCCTCCATTTCCTTTATTCCAATGATTTTTTTAAGCCTTTGATTTTGGATAAAATAATTAAGGATTTTGCCGCGACCGTGGCTTTACTGACTGCTTCAAGTCAATGCTAGCAGTGTGGCAATTGCTCGTATGATAGGTGAATAACTTTATTATTATATTATACATATTAGTGCAGTGATGAAGAAACAAAGAACAACTCTGGTGATCTCATATTGGAGAGGGAGTGTTCCTTGCACTATACAAGACTGCAAACTGCAATCTTAATATCATACATCATAGCACCTTTCCGGAATAGTTAGACAATTCGTATGCATCAGAAATAATTGTGAAATTCGTACGCATTTGAAATCATTATGAACATGCCATTCAAAGTCTCTCATAGATCCAAGGCTGATCATACATACCTATACAAGTACGTTTATCGTTGTCCAACTTGTATCCTTCAGGACATGAGCACATATATTCCCCTGGTGTATTGATGCATTCAGCCTGGTTTGAACAGTGGTTGGTACTGTTGGACTGACATTCATTTATATCTGAAATAATTACACTTAGAGTACATTCAGACGTATTTTTCATCAAACAGCTGTACCTAAGGCAGAAAATAAACAGTTCTACAAGGCAGGAACTGAAAGATGATGAAGCGATTACGGAAACAACAAAATCCGCAAACAGAAAAGTTGAATTAAATGAGAATTCCATCTTTCACCAAGCTTAGTTAAAAGAAGTTGGGTGTGCTAAATAATAATGCCAATTAGACGGAAGACCGCCAGCAAACAGATGTTAATTGTTATGAAGGCACTACTGCACCGGACTGATGGCCTTACAATATTAAAAAAAAAAAAAAAGGTTTTGTTCCAACACAGTTTTAGGAGTTGATATCATGATGTCCAGTTCCAATTACTGCAATACATGGAAGTCTTATCTAAGATTTTTACTGCGTTGTTCTTCATTTGATTAGGAAAGAAAAGCCCGTGGTAATATTTCCCATCCACAGTATCTGCTTATGAAATGTCGTGGAATTTACATGCACTTTACTTTTCTGTTTGCTCTAGCACCTTGATTTGCAGGTCAAACAAGAAACCAAAACACAAACAAAAATACAGGTCTCTGAAATTACACCAGACCCTGGTATTGATTGATTTCGACAATATTGATCAGGCAGGTTTGTGAAATGAACGGCATCCAACATTTTCTGTTGCTTTTTTTTTTTGTTTTTATTTTATTTTTTTGTTTTTTTTCATGTATTTTGATAGAATTCAGTGAATAGGACACATTCTCTCATTATGCAAAATGTCTTCACACATCGCATATTATTGGTAATTCTTATAACGGGGATGATGATGAATATAGACTTGTAATTCAAGGCGGTATTCACCAAACTGTTTATATCTCATTGTGAAGATATTATAAGCTGAAATTCACTTACCGACACATGTCTTATCATCAAGTAACTCGTACCCCAGTGAACAGAAACAGTGTGGCTGTTTGGTATTGACGTCAATGCTACAGCCATGGCTGCAGTTGAGTGATCCACTCTGACAGAGATCTTTTTCTAATGGACACATGACAATAACGGTGACAATAACTTCACCACGTCAACAATTTCAATTCTGATTTCCCCAACTGCATCAATAGAAATGCAACTGCTATTCCTATAAAGAAATCAAAATTGACTTCATGTTACTTGGATTTTTACAAGCTGATACAGTTAACTGGTTATTCTAATTAACACATAGTTTAAATTAGAAGTCAGACACTATATTGAGAAGAGAGACTGGATTATTATGATGACAATCTAGGGTCACACTGAATTCCTTGATCACTGGGCTAACTTGCTCAGTTTCAAAATGCGCATCATTCTGCACACAGTTGGCCATGAGTTATCCCTCTTTACCTAGTCACACTGTGTTCAGTAGTTTGGGATACGGGTGGTTAGTTTCATCAAGTCTAAACTTTCATAATCATCAAAACAGTAGGCAGTTTTAAGAGAACAATACTGCTGCAAAATCATAACATTTTATGTGCTCTAGTATTTTAATCTTTCATGATTCTTTTGTATCATTCCCTACATCAATTTATCGAGCCATAATTATAGGCAGTCAACTTACCTTTTACACATGCACGTCTATCTGCTGCCAGCCTATAACCTGGGAAACATTTGCAATTATAGCCACCAGGCATGTTTTGACAGACCTGCTCACAAGTATTGCTTTGCACTCTGCACTCATCAATATCTGTTCATGGATAATGCCACATATAAATGCATCAGGACGAATAGTTATAAATACATTAAATATACGTCATTACTTAATCAGAATTTTGATTCACGACAAACAAAGAAATTGCCTTCATCGTGCAAAAAAAAATAAATAAGTATGGGCTAATGGCATCAGTGATTCTTGATTCAGTGGTACATTGAAAGTATACATTGATAAAAAATAATAATACCATAAAGCTCATGTAAACACTGGTGACTATTTGGTATTTCATCATTTTCAAAGAAAACGGCTTTTGTTATTATAATTTTTGTTTCACTCACAGATCATACAAATGATGAGGTTTACATGTCGGCAAAGCCGTTCAATAGCAAAAAAACTGACCTTCACAAGGAGATGTCGCATTCTTGCGAGCAAAACTGGATTTACACACACACTCATAGCTGCCCCGTGTATTTTTGCAGAGTTCTACTTGAAGGTGACACTGTGCTTGAAAGCTGTTACATTCATCAATATCTGTTAAAATAAATGAAGACATCTAGTAAACACAGCAGTAATCTTAAAGCCTTAGCTCATAAAAAACGTGAAAGGAAAAACACAATGTCACAAAAGAGAACCACATGTCACTATCGGTACTTCATTGATAAAAAAAACAAAAACAGGATGAATACACAAATATGTTCAAAGCTGTTAGAAAGTGAACTGGACTATCTATCACCCTGACTTACCTTCACATGTACCGTTGATCATTTGGAATCCCTTCGGACAAACACAACTGAATGAGCCCATCTCATTGTGGCAGATCTGGTCTGTAGGGCAGGCATCTGGTTTGTTACACTCATCGATGTCCAACTCACAGTTGACTCCTGTCCACTTATCGGTACAGACACATCCCCGCAATGGGTCACAACTGCCTCGCCCATTACACTGGCAGACCTTTTCACACTCCACCCCATAATATGGAGGTTGACAAGCTGAAAAGATGGAAAAATTGATCTGGCAAAAGGGTGAAGAAAATAAGGAGTTCCAAGAACACGATAACAGAGTGTCTATATAGTTTTCCTGATTAAAACAAACTGATATGGCCAAACTAAAACAAAGACCAGATAACCATTTTTGTACGATACGTACTTGCGGATTTTACTATGTCCCTGGCTGTAATATTCCTACACAGTTCTAAAATACAGCTTACAGAAATATTCGAACCTCAAGGGTTATAATTATGAAATTCAATTTCCATGAATAAATTTTCCAGTCACATAGACTACTGAGGTTATTTACCTTCATGGTGACCCAGTGAATGAAACATGTCATTCATCACTTAATATGTTGTTCTGTAGAGAAATACCAGCGTTTTTATGTTTATGATTAATCACGTTTGCCTTTTATCCCATTTATGTATCCCCTAAAAAATCCTTTGTGCATTCTATAAACCCATCACCATCCTGTATTTGGGGAATAGGCTGCACTCATACCTTACTTCCTTCTTCCTGAAAAGGTCCTTTAATTTCTATGACCTTTTGCACAGTTTATAGTTCTTTGACAGTGATTGTTGTCAGAAAGACCCTACCAGCAAAACCTCAAAAACAACACAATGTCAAAAACAAACACACTCTGATTTTCGGAGAGAAAAAAAAAAAAAAAAAACCAGACCTCTCCAATTTCAGTCAATATTTATTATGATTACTGTCACGAGCGAGTGAGCGAGGGTCAATAAGTGCGGGGAAGGGACTTGAAGCGTGCATGTTGTGAGTGAAGTTGAGGCGTAGTAGAGACTGATCTGAATAGTCAAATCACTGCAAGTTAAGAAGTCCAAGGAGACAGATGTGAGAAAGCAGTCGGGAGATTGTGGGTTTTTCAGTGATGACTGGTAGGTTGAACTATGATTGATAATTATGATGATTGATGTACTATGTTCTCCTATGACCATGATGTAAATAAGTTATATGTGAGGAATGTGAAAGTCATTGATTACTGTGTCTAGAGATGTGCGCAAGGAGCGATAGATGTAAGTTAGGATCATGGATTCGTAGCGAGAGTGAGTACTGTGTAATACGGTGGAGGTGTGTTACCGTAAGATGTGTGGTGAGTGAAATGTGGACTATTGTGTGTACGTGAAGTGGATAGTAATTGTATGGCGTTACACAGATGTAATGTTATTCTTATAGGTGCCGGGGTTGGGCAGAGACGCCACCCGCGGTGAGCGGACTTGTGCCGGGGTCGGGCAGAAGGCTACCCACAGGCCTGCCGGAGCGAAGCTGTCGCGCAGGACAGCGGGAGCCCCTGAGTCGTGGCAGTCTGGCCACAGACAGGGACGTTGTATAGAACTGTTAATGTGCTATTAAGATGTTACTGTGCTATCGATATACTACTGTGCTATTGAGATACTAATGTGAATTGAACTATTAATGTGCTATTAAGACATCGAGGGGAGATTGAGATATGGAGATTAGGTTGAGCAGGAGCCAATAAGAGAGGCCAGCCAGTAGTATATATATGGATGTGAGGCTGAGGCCAGAGCATCGTTAGGAAGTAACTATCGGGTTGTGGACCCGAAGAAGAGTGCATGTGGGAATAAGGCCGTTGGATGGTAGTTGAGTTCAATAATGTAATGTATGTAATTGCACTTCTATCTTTATATTTATGTATAATAAATGTGTGAGTCTGATGGGTTGTTCTGTTAAGTGTTATACGTGTTCGTTCGTGATTGTTGTCCTGTCATAATTATTACATCTCCCAGTCTGGGATTTGTGACAATTATATCAATAGCAAGCAATAATATGTGGAATTATTTCTTTGCTGGTTTGATTTACAACAGCTCAGAAAGGCAAAACCAATAGAATCAGCTAGATACATTCACATATAATTTGTAATGAAGTTCAATTCTCTTACCAGTAAATAAAACAGACACTGGTTAGTTCAGCCCCTGGCTAAGATTCATTTAAGCAAGAAACACACTCGCACATTTATCTTATTATGACACAAAAACAGAAACTATTACACTGTTGTCTGTTTTTATTGTTGTACTGTGTTGTTCCTGCCTGATTCTTATGTAACTTTTGATACTGAAGGGTAGACCACGCCATACAAGTCAAATGCAGGTTTGAACATTTCTCATTATGTTGATCAGAGGAGTATATACCAGTAATGCTTACCGGTACAAGTGGATCGGTCTGGTTCAAGTTGAAAGCCTGCATTGCAGGAGCATGTGAATCCACCATAAGTGTTGTTACAAAGCTGGTTGCATGGACTGTTGCCCTCCACACATTCATCAACATCTGAAACCATAAATATATATCTTTTATTTACTCGCTGTACCATATCAAGATCACAATTACCAAAACAAAACCTGTTTCAATACATCTATATTCATCATTAAAGTGATATAAAACAGTTTAATGAAACCACCTCTACCGTCTGTTAACAAACTGGTAGAACATGTGCTGCAGTTCACTCCTTGCAGATATTTACAGTGTTTATCAAGACACCAAAAGGCTGATTTGAGGGACTAAACCGGTCAAGCAAGCAACACTTTGTTAAGCATAACTATAACAAGATAGGCTAAAGAAAGTTCCTTATTAGTCTGTTCCACAGAATCCACAAAATATAAAGCAACCTTGAAAGTGATTGGTTTGAATTATTAAGGTTAGAGTGATAGTAGACTACGAAAACATAATTAGGAACTGGCTTGACAATATTCAGATCATACTTTAGCACATTAGAATTGTTTCATTTAACGAATTCGACAAAGATAAATAATGCACTAATCAGTGCTAGTAGAGAATGACATATAATTCCAGTGCTACATTCCTCTAATTCTTGATAGTTAAAAATGCCCATCCTGTTATTTCACTCTGTACGTAAGAAAACAAATAAACAAACAATGACTCTGTGATAATAAATTCAAGCTGTTTTGCTTCTTCTTGCCTATATATTAATGAAACCACAGATTGGGAGCAACTGTGATTATTATCATCTTTGATCGACTAAGAGCTCTATGTGTGTGAAACTGAGAGTGTATGAATGAGGGTGCCTGTTTTAGTATGAGATTTGGAAAGTGTATGCATGAATTATTGATGCAATGTACAGCGCATTGAGTAATAATTTTATTAGAAATGCGCTGTAGAAATTCTATTTATTATTATTATTATCATTATCTTACTATCACACAAATGGCGTACTATTTCATTGAAATGAAGCGAAACCTAAATGAAACAATTGAATTAGGAGTAAAAGAATCAAACCATCAATTATTTTGCTGGTCATTACAAGTATCAACAAGACAGGGTCAAAATACAATTGACTGTAAGAGATAAAAAAAAATATCAGTCACATTTAAATTATTTTATGCTTAGTGTGCATTAAGAAACCTGTTTTAAACTGGCTGAGAAATGTTTATGTATCTTCTCATACAGACAAAGAGTCACAAAAACACAATTACTGATAAATCAGCCCCCCACATCATGTCGTCAGATTGAACTTATAACTCTAAACACAATCACGAATGACTGGGAGCATGATAGTACTGACACGAAACTCAATGACTGGGTGGCAGGAATTAGCTGCAAGAAACGGGAAATCTGTGGAAAATATTTGAGTGAGACCTTCTTTCAGCTGACTCTCCTGGGTGTGAAACCACACATTACTGATATCCCCGTCTGTCCAAAATTAATGTCAGCTTTGTTAACTTTCTTACTGCTCACCTCTGCATTTTGTTGTTTTTTCTGGATCTATTTCAAAGCCAAAGTTGCAAGCGCAAGTGGGTGTTTTGGTATTTCCACTTATTGCAATACACATCTGCTCACAGGCCTGACATATCCGGTCGACGTTAATGCCTGCCAAAGGAACAAAGGGAGCACTGAATAAAAAATGGCACATATCCAAAAGGAGAGAGATTAAAGGAAAAAAAAGTACAATAATTATGAACAACTAGAGAGTAATCCATAACTGACAGAAATTGTAACGAGAACTAAATAGATGGAGAATACGCAGCCAGTCGCCAGTCAATTCAACTCACTTGAATTGCATGAGATACCATCGTCCCGCAAAGCATAACCCTCTCGGCAGCCACATGAATAGTTACCAGGATGGTTTGTGCATATCTGCTCACATTTGTGACTTCTTTCTGCACATTCATCAATATCTGAGAGATGAAAAAATTACATCTTCATTTCATCTGTATATTCCCTAGTAATTTTACCTGATCTCAAAAGTTCCATTGTTCTGGCTGTTATTCTGTGGTCCTGGGTCAGCATAATTATGTGTAGTATTTTACATTTGTTCGATTTTATGAATTATATAAACTTTTACCTTACATATAAATCAATTCGGTTTTTTTTTCTTCTGAATTTCAATGTGAAAAATACAAATGACAGCGCTAGCAATGATCAACAAACTGCCTCTTCTCATCCATGCACAAGCATAGGAACATTTCCCTAAAATTGTGAAATAACTGAGCCTGAAGTGGAATGTATGATTATTGTTATAATTATGCTCCTGTTTCCACACCAATCAGTTACATTCCTGCAAATAATGCAAAATGGGAAAAAATATAATTATATATATTACAAATACTATATTACAAGTATATGGTCATTGCCTTGTTTAATACTTAATGGTAAATCAGTATTTTCCAGTATCAAAAGAAAAAACAAAACAGTTCAAGCGCCATAACCGTTTCCAAATGGTGAGAACCATCCACTGTGTTTATTTCAAATTAATTTCATCTACTGCGATCAATTAACAGCCACTCTTCCTTACAATTTTTGTCCCAATCATTCACGCAGTAATCACTAACAGAATGAAATAATTCTGCAATTATGCATGTAGAGTTCGTCTTTTATTAGCGTTTCAGTTAGTAAATTGCTCTGACTATTCGGAAATTATCTGTTTGACAAGAATCATACATATCTCTACCATGTTCAGAGACAAATATTGGGAAGTTAATGAGGCAGCAAGACAAGAGAAAGTAAGTAATCAGCATACCTTCACATGTTTTCTTATCTGACTGACTCAGTCTGTATCCACTCCGACAGCTGCACTTGTAAGAACCCTCTGTGTTTATGCAGTTCTGTGCACATTTACTCATGCCTCTGCTGCATTCGTTTACATCTTGTAAAATTAAGCAAATATCATAAAGGAAAACTTACTAAGAAAAAGAAAGGGTAAAAATGAAAGAAAAAAGAGAATCAGAGGTGTGGTGCAAATACAGGTCAGTATTTTTCAAAGTCAGAAGTTATATGTTCTCCTTAGCCTACTCATTTTTTTCCTCTCCAAATCTGTGTTTGTCTTGTTTTAGTTCTTGGACTCGATTCCAAGTCTTGACTCTGCCTGATTGAGAAGGAAAAGAAAAATAGCTTCTTGTGTATGTGTGTCTGTGTGTTTTTTTTACTCCAAGTATCCCTTGGCTACCTTCTATCTCAAAAGTTTATCAAACTAAGTCGTACCAGAACTCCATCATTGTCAAAGTATAAGAATTCGGTAGTTTTTGATAAAAAATTATAATTACATGTTTCATTTTATCAGGGCTCACCTATGCATGTGAGATTGACTTTTTCAAAACCTTGTGGACAAGGACCACATGTATAGCCAATGGTGCTGTTGCCTTGCTGTTCTGAGGTCAAGTCGGTGCAGTTCTGACCAGCACCACAAGGTTTGCTGTCACAACCATTCAATTCCGATTCACAGTCAAGGCCTGCAAAAAGAAAATGTATAACAATTACACATGCGTGTGGGGTATTCTGCAAGATGGTTGATGCATTCTTTTTCTCATATTCGTACAATCTGTTGGATCTATACACAGCCGTCCTAACGAATGAGAACACTGGGAAGTTGTTCAAGGACTCCGAGGGTTTGGGGAAGCCCCATGCTTGTCAATTTATGAAAAGTTTCGAAGGGGCGGGGCGAAGCATATTTTGTTTAACCCAGAGGCCCATAACGATATTAAGGCGGCAATGGGACTATATTACACCTGTGGCCAAAATGTCTTAAACTATATTGTGCTATGAATCTTCATATTGACAGGAATGAAAAGGAAAAAACTGCAAGATTGTTTTTTGTTGTGTTTTTTTTTTTTTCAAATCATTTATGATCCGGTTTTTCTAAAAGGTAACTGAGATCAAAAGGGAGAAGGCCATTTTCTTCGTGCTGGGTATCGCAGGTCAAAATCAAGATACTGGTCAATTCTAACTTGTCAAAATCTTTTAACATGCGTAAACAACTTGAATAATGTCAATTAAACAGTCAAATCAGGATTAAGTGAGATTTCAACTGTAAGGAGTCATGTTGGGTTGATATAATAATCTGACAATCTTCTTTATACCTAACTGAACTGCTCCAATGCTCCATAAAAGCTGCATATTGTTCTAACATGCGATTTTAGATTTTCCCCTCACTATTATTGTTATGACTATCAACTAATGATAAATATAGTAACTCTCTGCTCTTTGGAATTCCGAGCAACAAAATAAAACGCCTTCAGATAATTCAGAATAATGCAGCTAGACTGATTTTTAGAAAATCAAAAAGAGAATCTGCCTCAAGCCTTATGGACCAACTTCACTGGCTTACTGTTGAAAACAGAATAAAATTTAAAGCTGCAGTTTTGGTTTACAAATGTCTTGAAGGTTCAGCTCCCTCCTATCTTTCGGAACTTTTGAAAAAACATGAGTCTGATAGATTTTTAAGATCTACTACAGAAAACAAACTGGTTGTTCCCAGGTGTAAAACATCAAATTATGGAGATAGAGCTTTTAGTTGTTTTGGTCCCTGTGTGTGGAATTCTTTACCACAAGAGGTTCGAAATTCTGCCTCTCTAAACATATTTAAAAACAGGTTAAAAACATTTCTTTTTAAAAACTGAATTTTATAGCTTGCTATGGATGTATAAAACTAGTTTGTCTGTGTGTGTGTAAGTTTATTTGAATGTGCTTTTATGATTTTTTACTGTGTACAGCGCCTCGAGCTTTTAATGTTTTAGTCCTGGCGCTATATAAATGTATATATTATTATTATTATTATTATTATAAACACTCCGCTTCACTGCCATTGACCTTTGCGATAGCATAACGTCTGTTCCATCTCTGGGATTTTCATTTGCATCTTGCAATCTGGATGCCTACATAAAAGCCAACAAAATTTTAAGCCTAATAATGTGGATGATATCGGGTTGCCAGTTATTAAGGCCAACCATTTTATGATGAAGGGTCACAGGAAGAGGAGGACAGCGGCATGGATGCATCATAGTTAAAGTGATTCCTTGGCATTACAATCTCCCACTTTATCTCTCATTACATCTTCCATGGGTGAAAAACCTTTGCCACTTTTCTTTCAAATGAAATAATATACGACCAGTTGAAGACCATAAAAGTTAATGTTCTTCAGTAATAATCATGTAAATGGACGTTGTATTGTAATATTTGGTGCAACTCTAGCACAGTCGGCACCCTATGGTTTGGTTTTCAAATTAAAATTTAAGAATTCCCAGTGAGGGGTTGTGGACTTACAGTATGTAAGCAGGAATTTTAGGAGGCAAAACAAATATCCCCAATTGAGAAAAATCTAATTATGTGTTGCAGTCCTTGATCAAATAATTCTAAGACAAACTACCTGTATACGCTGGAAAACACTTGCAAGCCAGGCGCAAGTAAGACATGGCTGCAGTTTCTACCATTTGGATATCATCTGTTATGCATTCTCCGCGACCGTTACAGCCTGAGCAAAATAGCAAGGCAATCTGAAGAATAGGCGAGTAGCTGCCTTTTTCATCCACGGCTTGGAGACTGTTGATGTGGGAATAAAACATGCGATCAGTAACATCGAATGATTATTTTATGATTATGAGTCTAGCGGTATGTATTAAGAAGCAAAATAATCCAGCCTTAAAAGTCCTTTTTTCACTACAATCATATGTGATTGTGAAGCTTTTATTTAAGCGGACGCTTCACACAAAGGATGTAATACAAATATTTTCCCCGTGTTTATTTTCTTTAGTCTTATATCAACAAACAGTTCTCTTGAGATTGACGAGCCTCTTGCATAAAATGTCCACACTTTTTCATTGTCTATTTTGAACACTATGCAGTTATGTTCGATCACGTCAACGATTTTTTTTCTTAATGTTACTAGAAGAAAATAGGTCAATGTCTTTGTTCTGTTTTGCATATAAGTTAAATTTAAGATTGGAAGGCATTGTGATGTTTCACTGTCTGACAACTATCAGAAGTCTTACCGTAGAGCATCAATGAGTCCTATGAAAGGCGTAAATGTTATCTTGCCTCCTGTTTGGTCAATTGTTGTCATGGGCACATCACCAACCAGAATGTAGTCCACAGCGTCATTATCTTCATCTTCTGCTTCAGCTTTCACTGTGACTTCAGTTCCATTGTAAACCACCAACTGATTGTATCTGATCCCACTGTCATTTCTCATGGTGAGGGTGGGAGGGCGATTCTCTAACAAAATGTTGAAGAAAGCACGTAACAGTTTGGGAGTCAATTGCAAATGTTAATAATCCCCGTATATATACAAGACAAATAAAGGCATAAAAGACAGACATCCTAAACTAGTAGGTGAAATAGATATGCATTTATGAGGTACAAAGTGGAAAATCTTTAAGTCTATTGCACAGTCTTATTTTTTGAGATAGAATTATTAGTAACCTGTCACGTTTCATAAATTATGCCAGCCGCCAACATATTTTTTCTCACAGCTTAGCTTCATCCCACAATCTTCATGCTAACCAGTGAACGAAATGTTCAAAAGTGAACTGATCCATGTCCTGAAGGCACTTTAAATTAATGATATTTTGTACTTTTCTAGTCATCCTCTAAAGGCAAGGTGATTTTTTTACTTAATAATCATCATCTAAATACAAAGTGATTTTGCAGCCTACTTCATACTGATCCTCTAAACATTTTTTTGTATGCAAACGCAAAACCAGAAGGAATTAAAATTCGTAAAAGAACGAAGCACGGGAGTACTGTAAATATACATGTAAAACCATGTCCGAAAAAGACAGTAATTTACTAGGAATATGCACATGAACAAATGACAACATTTTACTTTTAGTTCAGCTAAACCATGTTTAGATTTTCCCTAAGGGGTGCGTAACTAAATCTTATCTAGAGGACGAATAGGCGTCCCCGCGCCGAAATAGCATAGGAAGCACCCATACAGGGGCATATAACTATAAATAGATAATGATTTTTTTTTAAAGCGGGAATAACAACTGGACTTAGCTGTATACTCATTGTATAGCAGAATATGAGAATATCTTAAGTCACCGTAATGAACACGTCCATTATTCTTCACGAATCATATTACCAACCCTACCAATTTCAGTTAAAAGAATTGCTCATCCTCTAACAAGCCTTAGGAAACTAATATAAAAAGCACATACCGGTCATAGAACAACTACAATACATTATTCTCAATTTAACAACGAAAACGACCATTTTCTGCGCCACTCTTTATCAGAAAAATACAGATTTATTCTCACAGCGTGTATGCAGATTCAAAGTTTAAGACTTCATTTGAATAACCAACATGTCATTTGAAATGAGGTACAAAACTGTTTCCCCTGAGAAAACAGCCTCAAAATTAAAATTGGTATGAATGTATGAGTAAACTCTAACCTCACAACTTTTATTAAATTGAAAATGACGAACACAAAATAGAATAATAATTTCTTTCTCCTCGGCATCTAATGATAAAATATATAATTATCGAAGTTTGCCATTGTTTGTTCATTTGCTAATCTTAACAGTGCTGGTGAAGTTGTTAAAAAAAAACAACGAAAATCAAGTTTGTCCAAGTGCAACAATAAGAATAATAAAAAAAAACTGACCATATTCACTACCGCTGGCAGAATCATGCCAATCTGAACATTTTATGTAGTTTTTCCATACATGACACTATAATTTAAGCAAAAAACGATCACTACTTACGAAGAGTTTTTGTTATATTTTCCACTTCTCCTTTGAAGGTTTTCGTATTTTCAGCAAATGCTCTATCTTGTGTCACCAGGTAGTCAAAAATACAAGCATCATTTTCGTGTCCACAAACAGCTTCTGCCTCCTTTAAGGATTGTTGATCGGCTTCATCTCTGAACATGGGAACAAACTCTGGATGTTGGTAAGTGTCAGTGTCCTCCCCTGCGTCATATATGAAAACTGACCTCTCTTGAGTAACTCGCCCTGCAACATTGAAATTGCTGCTCCTGAGAAAGAAGTGATTACATGCTCTACCTCAATTGATTTCGCCATCTCTGATCCGGAAGACTTATGAAGACGGTCAGCTCATAAGCAATTGTGAAACAACAATCTTGACATAAACTAAAAGGAACCAAATTGCTTTACATTTAATTAACATAAAATGTGGCAAATTAAAAGCACTGGAAAACATTTTAACACTTTAGATTGATTACAGTTGTTTCATGCTACTGAGCAATCTTTATTTTTCTTACATTCTTGAGCAAACTGCCGATAAATTTCCCTCTCACTGATATTGGCAGACAGAACGAATCCAATAGGTAGAGTGAACTCATCGTCAATCCTTTCGTTGAAGTTTCCCAGTAATCCCAAGCTCTGGTTCTGTAAACTTTTGTCCACCTCCATTTGGATTTCCAGACTCTTTATTCCAACATGGACGGCGATGGATACTCCTGTGGTTATGGAATTGAACAAAAAACTTTCAGTGAATGGGAAAACTCCATTTAAAAAAAAAAAGGCGCAAGCAAAATAATATAGTCCATTGTCCTAAATGTATTATGTGTAGATATGTATCCATCAAAGTCATTGATCCATAATCATAAATAGCATTCTGACAATGAAACCCAAAGCATTCATGCAATGTACTATGCCGTATCAACTAAAAATGTCATCAATTCAAAGAAAACAGGAAGAAGCAAGAAAGGCAGGGGACATACAAATAAAACTCATCCACTCACCACATGGGAAAATGGCTGAAGCCACAGTTCTATTGGCAGTGAATTCTCTGGAGACTCTGATGGTGTCTGCTGCTTTGTCAAACTCAAAATCGTCGTAGAAATCATTGGTGACATCCAATCCATTCACAATGATTACCATAGCTAAGGAAAGAAGATTTTGTCTTTTTCTTGTTGTTGTTGTTTTTTTTACAAGTCTAATACATTTCTAGTTATAGCGACTGGTGCCATGGATGTAATCTAGTATCCTAAAGAATACATGGCACAATCTCCAACTCACATATAAATGTCTGTATGCAGAAAACGGATTTGAACCTCAGTGTTTGTGATGTCGCACTGATGAGTTAGGATATCTGCCACAGGGCAAAATAAATGTTAATACTGTACCATAGATGTACTTTAACCAAATTTGTACATACATGTATTTGTATGGGCTAACTCCACTTGGAAGTGGGAAGAGCTGCCTTCTTTTGCAGCAAATGCAGTGAAGACTGTTGCATTGGTCAGTATGCCATTTTCTGACTCTGCCCTTCCAGTGCGAGCCTGCAAACAGTACTAAGATTCAACAGGCGATATACGTAATATTCATGATATAATATCATTCACATTTTTTTTCAGAATTAATATTAACATTCCTGCCATTGTGAAACCGTATGCAGGCACTAACCATAGACAGCATAGAAGTGTAGACCCAGGTCATCAGCAATCTTATACCATTTGATGCATAAGTGCAGATGCTCCGGATCTCTGCACTTAACCAATGGATTATTAGTTTCTTATCTAAGCAAAGGTACTGTCATTTTTTACTTTTCTTTCTTCTTTCAATTATTAGAAATGTGTATTAGAGAAAGAAGGACATATGCTAATTATGCGAAAAATGACTTTCACGGACTTTCACGGGTTCGAGTAGAAAATTAATGTTCTCGAACTTCAATCAAATTCCATTCAAGCAAATTTTCCAAATAAATCAACAAAACAAGCACCCAGGGTCCTTGAATAAATTATATAATGTATACAAAAGATATGCATAACTTTAAATAGATCCCTAATATTAGACTGTTGATAACATTACCTATTTTCTTCGGAGCAAGAAACCTCACTGATATGACATGAAACAACCTAGGGTCTGAAAAGCTAAATAGGGTGGACTGCACTTCAGTCGGGTTGTGTGCTTTTGCAATTTCGTTGTTTGGTTGTTTATTTTGCCAAGATTTTCTGACTAATTAATTCTTTGGTAAGCAAAATTATTCAGTTTCTGTGGTATTTAGAGAATTCATCAATATCTGTATATGGAAAAGCCGAGGTGTTTATGTAAAGTTACTAGGAAGTTGCCATGCGTTTTGCCTGCTCGGTATAATGCAAGTATCTGCCAGGCAATTTCGGTATAATGCAAGTATCTGCCCGGCAATCTCGGTGTAATGCAAGTATCTGCCCGGCAATCTCAATAAGCTTTAAGGACTAAAACAAAAAAAGCAAGGAAAGAAAACCCAAACCTGAAGTGTAAAGTTTTGATTCCCGATATCCATCATAATGTACTCTCCCCAACCATTCATTGTGTATGTCAGCCCATCTAGTGTGGTAATGTGGGGGTCTCCTAGAGCTGATGCTGAAAACGTCAAAAGAGATGACTCTGTGTGAACACATTAAATTACCATAGAGTGCAAGGAGAATGTGTATCATAGAAAGGTGTATCTGTGGGCGTGTATTGAGTGAAAGAAGTTGGGAGTCAAGAGAGCGAGGGGGGGAGAGAGAGAGAGAGAGAGAGAGAGAGAGAGAGAGAGAGAGAGAGAGAGAGAGAGAGAGAGAGAGAGAGAGCGGCAGACTGACAGAAAGAGAGAGAGAGGGGGAATGAGAGGGTGGGAATATGTTGATACAGAGGGGTAGTGGAGTAAGTAATTTTGCCAAATTAACATATTAACGAAAATCATGACAAAATTACAAATATAGTTTTCAGTTTTGTACTCAATCTTTGCCCACAGCCCAAACACTCCCGAGTGCCCAACGTCCTCACCTGTTCACATTCTGCATTCGTGCCAGTGGTAAGATATAGACAACAGCACCACTTCCCACGACATCAAAGTTATCAAGGGGATGTAACTCAAAATGATTTTGTTCCAAGCATTAATGAATAAACAGGCAAGGGCCTATCAACAAACTTTATGACAAAATCAACAGGAAAGGAAACTTCAGCGTTTACCCTGAACTGTTCTTAGACTTGAAAAACACCATCCTAAGGATTTGAAATGCTTATTATGGAGATTACCTATTCTCTCAGTAAAACCCATTGATTGTTCAGACAAGCCAGCATAGTTAAGCAGCCAACATAATAAACTACAACAAAACCTAACGTTTACGGTCCTGATCATCTAAACTACAGTCAAACAACTGGTGGTGAATTGCACAATATTATGGCTACTGTTCCTTATCACATGACAAGACTCATGTTAGTCTTGGAATTTTAAGACCCTGGCATTTGGTGTACATAAACTGGGTTTTATTCACTGCAGAGAACATTAAAATATTACTGGCTATGGCGTAGTTCTGACCTAAAGTACTCAGTCTGTAAGTTAGGTTTCATTCTTTGTTTTGTTTTGTTTTGTTTTGTTTTGTTTTCAATATCCTCACTTTTCAGTCTTCTTCACTCTCACAGATAAGATGTAATGAGATACATAAACCTCAGTGCCATTAACAGGTAGGTCTATTTCATATAAACAAAGCTTTTTAATTTTAGGTCCCCTGTACAGCTGACAAATTAACCTTACACAATTTTTGCCATTACAGGTGCTATAAATAACTGTGAATAAGTTAGTGAGGATTCACCTGTCACAAATTTCACAAAGTCAGTGCAGCCCATGTCAGGGAAAACTTTGTAGAACTTATCACATGCATCTCTGCTAGATTCACCACAACACCACTTCTGAGCCTGCATGTTCTCTCTATAGCCCAGTTGCCACGGGTCGTTGATGAGTATGTGCCCGGCGCTGGGAACACTTTCAGTGGATGAAATGTAGGTGGCTCTCTTGCGACTCTCCAACCAAGCTTCCCAATCATGAGACTCTGGTTTCACCCATTTGTAACAACAGAGCTGAGGACATGAAAAAGAAAAAAGAATCAGTCACTCCAAATAAACATTGCTGTAATTATCTTATGTCTGTTTACACCAAAGTTTAAGGTAGTGATTAACAACCCAAAAAATAAAAAACGGGGTGGGGGGTCGCAAGATGAGTGAGTATACATTCTAAAAAGTCGAATTTCAATGTATCCATAATAATAATGTACCCATTACAGCAGCTTGATTCATCTAAACTCCAGCAGATTACTGGGCCAATACAATAAAAAAAATAAAAAAATTCAGTCAACCTTTTATTTCAATCAGGCTTTCCAACAAATTTTGTATCATTTCCATTTTTTGTTTTCTCCCTCACCTTTCCTGTAATTTCTATAATTCAAACAAAACGACTCAACACATCACTGAGAGAGGCACTTAAACACAATACTGATCTTATGCAGCTTGAGAATGTTCTTTAAGAAGATGGAGTAAGTGGGAGGGGGGAGGGAATACATACAGAAACTGACCTGAATGCAAAATAAAGAGGGCAGAAAGTATGGGTTGAAAGTGCCAGAAACACATGAGAGAATATTTTAGATCTGGGGCACTTTGCAATGCCTTTGGACACACGCACTTACGACTCCAAGGCTTTCCTCTATGTCTCCCTGTGTCACAATCACACAAATATACACATATACATATTTTCACATTTCATACCAACGATCCTGAATGCCAGATGTTGCTATTTGCCAGGACTTTCAGGTCAGTTTCTGATCATCGTAGTAGTTACTGACCCATATACATATTTTCACATTTCATACCAACGATCCTGAATGCCAGATGTTGCTATTTGCCAGGACTTTCAGGTCAGTTTCTGATCATCGTAGTAGTTACTGACCCAGCTGTTTCTGCTGTCACTTCCTTTGCAAAGATGCCCTTTGTATTGGACATGGTTTAAAGCTGATGCAAACTTGGTTTAAATGTGTGATTATCACATCTGCATATGCTATGGGTATAACATTATTTTAACATCTCTGCATGGAGGGAATTACGGAATGTTTCCTTTACATATGTTTTTCTTACATTGCTTTCCAGACCGGCAGGTTACATTTTCATATGCACAACTACTGGGCCATTAATGATCTGTTTTTGATCGGTTGGTCAATTCTTACGGATGCGTTTCTGTAAAGAGAACCAATTACCATACCTTGTTCCTTCTGTTGCCTTGAAGAAGTCGACGTTTTGCTACAGCACTTATTGCATAGCAGTAGACATCTTCATATTCTCCGCGCTTCTCAAATAGCTGCCACTGCCGTCCTAGTCTCTCCAAGGTACATGGGCATTTGTACAGTTTTCTAATCTCGTCTTTGTAATGAGGGTCAGCAATGAGGTTGGCATGAGTGCACAAGTATTTATGACACTTTTGAGCAGGACCGCCTACTCTGCCAATATCAAATGTCACCGTGCCATTGTAGCCTGAAAACAATTAGCCAGTAACAGTGTCATATTGTTTAAAATCAGTCCATTCTTTGTAGCACAACTATGCCTAAGCTCTGGGGCGCCTTTCTCAAATAAAAAAGCCGACTTAGTGCTGGTTCCAGCATTTGGTATGAATTCAATGCTTTATATCACTAGCTGAGTTGCTCGGCCCTGCCCGGGATAAATCGATTTATTAGTTTCAGTTCTGGGTGATTATTATGGACCTGCTTCATTTTGCCTGTTCCTTTAGCTTTATTTTATTTTTGTTTGTTTGTTTTTAGATAAGTTTTACTGCTCCCCCTTTGCGCGTTGACATCCTGCGCATCCCGTCAGCATCCGTCAAATGGCAATGATTTGCGCACGGGTTAGTTTGTTTGTTAGTGAACACATCGCAGGAAGTGATAACGTCATGTGTAGGAAGTGGGCTATTATTAGAAACATACCTCAATATGTTATTGATCGTAAATTTCGGATCAAACGCTCTCGTGAATTTAGTCTTTAATTATAACCGCATTTACCGATTAACTCAGAAATAACAAACGGTTTTGTTTGTGTATAGCGATAGGAACAATGTTCGCTATCCCATAATTCTTTGTGCCAAATTTCAGTTCGGTGCGTTGTGTAGTTTCCGAGTCCATAGGACTATTAGGGGTTTTGCTATAGCTTTATTATATAGATTATATAGATATGTCTGCTTGGCGTCACCGTTGTTCTGTTTTTTATTTGTTTACGGTAAACAATAAATTAACATGTATAAAGTTGACAATTACAGACATTTGTGAAGTTATTATTACATAGCAAGAGCAGTGGCGGACTGGCCAGGTCGTCAGCTTGCCCAATGGCAAGTGGCCCCTGAGGAAGTGGCCCCCCTTAGACATTAGACAATAATATTTAAAATATAAATTATCAAAAAATATATAAATATTAGGAAAACATTATTAGCATGAAAATAATGAAAATATTATAAAAGTTCTATTATATCTTCAATTCTGTTACGAGGTTATGATAATTACTATTGTCTACAATATAAATATTAAAATGTCATGAGAAACTATTCTTTTTATATTTAGCTGGTTGTAAGGTCATTACCATAGTTTACTTTGAAATATCTCCAGCTAGCTTCAAATATTACATTTTCTTTGAAGAACAATTTATGCGTTTTTTATCCTTAGAATATCAACATTTCTTCTTCGAAGAAGTGATTAAAAGATTCTAATTTCTTGTATATAAAATAACACATTATTTTTTTTTTTTTTAATTTTACTTATAAGACGAGATGCGTAACGTCTCAGAGACAAGAACAAAGTGATCAAAGTACGTAATATTTCGATAAAAAAGACGAAGTGTCATGCTGAGAACTTTATTTGTTTGTTAGTGAGTGTATCATATCGTACGTTTTTTTTTTTTTTGGTATTGGTTTTGTTATGAAAGTCTAAGAACGTAATATTGAAAGCCGATAAGCGATAGGCTAGGCTACATTAGGTACATCATGTAGGTGTTTTAGGTTAGCTTAGTGAGCCTACTAGACCTGTGCGCTAGAGAGCCCAAACTTGCTATAAATAGCAGAGGAGTATTGCTTTTGAAGTGGATATATCTCATTGACGGCTAATTTACGACGAAAGTTTCATAGAAAAAAAGTGTCTTAGAACTGTCTGAAATATAAGGAAAACATACTTTCCATGCTGAATTCGAAAAAAAAAATGCGACTAGCTCTATGAGTTTAATAGCTTTAATTGGCTGTAAATAGCCAATTAGTATTGAATTTGAAATGGCTGTATCTCATTAGCGGCTAATTTCCGGCAGAAATGCCATAGAAGAAAAGTGTCTTAGAATTGTCTGGAATATTAGAAAAACATGTTTCATTGTCAGTTTCCGGCTGGGCCCTAAAGTAAAAAAATTACCCTATATGATAACCTTAAAGTCATCTGCGCACTATCAGTTATTCAATACAAGTCCAATGTGAGAGGACATTTTCAAAGCTGAAGATCATTAAGACAAGGTTAAGAAATTCGCTGTCTGAGGAGAACTTGGAATCATAGCCTACATGTTGCTGTCCATTGAAAGAAATTGCTAGATGAATTGGATGCAGAAACAATTATTGACAGATTCGCACAAACATTTAGTGAACTCAAACGAATGCTCTTAATATAGTAGACTGCTTGATCTTAATATAGTGGACTGCTTGAAATATACTTTCATACTTTTGAACTATCAGTTAATGTGTATAATGTGCAGTACAACTTACAGGTAAACTATTTGAATTCTAATTACATCTCTCTGTTTCCACTTACATATTTTTTGAAAATTTAATTTATTAATTTTAAAAATTAAATGATAGAGTTGTATTGGTGGGTGGGCCCCCTTTGTCTCTTGGCAACCAATATTTTTAGACCCAGTCCGCCATTGGACAAGAGTAATGTACTTGCATACCTATTATGTCGTCCATGACACGTGGCCACTGATCGGTCCGGAATAATTATGGGGCCTAGCACTGGCCAAATTAAAAGACTGGCCACACCATTGTATGATTCGGATATATTTTTAAAATGCTTATCACTTCTTCTTCTTCTTTATCCATTTATTTAATAATCTGTGCTGGATGAAAACACTAAAACTCTGGCAAAAGCCTGGTTTGTGCATTCTGAGGAGTGAAGGATTATTTTTCAAAGCGCTTATCCTTGTTGTGCCAAGGCAAGTTAATACGTTTTCCTTATAAAGTCATCTGCGCACTATCAGTTACTCAATACAAGTCCAATGTGAGAGGACATTTTCAAAGCTGAAGATCATTAAGACAAGGTTAAGAAATTCGCTGTCTGAGGAGAACTTGGAATCATACCATACCTGGCAAACTGCATGTCAGTGACTGGATGATAATCCCTGCAGCAGTTTAAGGTCATCTTTGAGCGGTTCACAACAAATCTAATAAAATCAGGCCGCCCGAAATCTACAAAAGAACACACTTTTCAAATGTCTTCTGGAATCTGTGAAGACCACTAGATCGGTGGATGGCTCTCATCATTTTTCAGGGAACCGTCCCCACAGGCTCCACATTTTCTTTGACAGTTTAGCTGGTGTAAACGATTGCAAGATACCTTTGCGGTTACTTTCACAACGTGACAATCGTCGCCTTGCATGCTGACGTGCTGCGTAGTGCATTAACGACAAGGGCGGTGGAGGCAGGGGATGCAACGAGACTGCCTTTAATGACAAATGTTAAAAAGATAAAGTGCACCATGTTCTTCATAGGGTAACCAGAATCAAGTGATAGTGTTTGTCTGCCTTTTTACAAGCAACTTCCATGTCATAAGCATACAGAAATGACACGACTGCTCCTTAAAGGATTTATCAGCGGTAATAGAAAAGGATATAAACAAATTAAATTATGCTTAGGTACAGGGAAATTCCTCTGACCATGTCTCCTTCTCATTGTCCGTTTACCGAAGCCTCTGAGCATGCCGCTCTTTCATTGGTGGTTTACCCTAGCTACGTCACTGTTTGTGAATTATGGCAGCCCATCAACAAAATATCACGTCTTTTTATAAATACAGCGTGAACGGAATAAAAAAATTGTTGTTGAGGAAAGAAGAAGAAAGAAAGCTTGTAGGAGATTATTTATTTGACATTGAGTTTGCGAGTATTCACACTGAGAAGGGGGAAGGCTTTGAAGAGCAAGACATGGTCTGAACGATTGAGACACGACCCGTTTCGAAGAGGAGATTGGATATCTCGTAGGTAAGGTCTTGGGCTATCTGAATTGACGATTCAGATTCTTACAGAAAAAGCGGTGAAAGCCGAGAAAGTCAGTTGTACTGCTGCCGGTGCCAAAAGAAACCAGCTGATTGACGAATAGGCTATTTGCGTCACTGAAGACTAGATCGTATTAAAAAACTAGAGCTAGATCTAGACTATGCACATGCCAGATGACTATGGTAAGAACAGCCCTGGTGGAAATTATTAGCTTTGATGTTTGTTGACAAGCTTTGGTTTCCTACCTGTCTTGTAAACTGTAGATTTAATAGGTCTAGATCTAATGATAACGCTGCTGTAGTACTGTTCTTTGGTAATTACATTTCATTATGTGTCAAATGACAAAACATTGCAAAACTGATTTGTTAATGCAAACCTTGGTGCACTTTTATTTTTTCATTTTGTTGAAATTAGAAAAATACAGAGTAATTGCATTTCTTTTCCTTATATTAAAAAAAAAAAAGAATTAAAACACGAAAAAAAAAAAAACTCGATTCACTGATTATTTAATACAGCATGATATTTTATATTTATCTAATTGATTCATTAATGCAGTTTATTTTAAAATGGGCAAATTGTATCGGGAGTCATCTAATTTTTTTTTCTCTGCACCTGAGGGAGAAGACACAACACTGGTAGTTGAATAGTTTTTCTTTCCGCCTCAAGAGGAGGCGAAAAGTACATGAAAAGAAATTGGTTATGACAAGAACATAAATATGAGGAAAATAGGAGACAGCTAGCATGACCGTGTGTAAACTAACTCATAGGTGTTTTTAGGATAAGCTCCTACTTTATACGTAACTAGGTGAGTTCCCGGCCCTGCCCGGGATAAATCGATTTATTAGTTTCAGTTCTGGGTGATTATTATGGACCTGCTTCATTTTGCCTGTTCCTTGAGCTTTATTTCATTTTTGTTTGTTTGTTTTTAATTAGATACGTTTTACTGCTCTCCCTTTGCGCGTTGACGTCTTGCGCGTCCCGCCAGCATCCGTCAAATGGCTATGATTTGCGCACGGGTTAGATTGTTTGCACATCGCAGGAAGTGATAACGCCGTTAATGGAAATGAAATATTATAATAATTTCCTTGGCATATTGAAAACACAAACCTGTACTTTTGGCCCCGCAGCGTCAATCTCCCAATTCCAGACCTTTTCTTTTTCCTAGTCTAGGCACGTTGAGAACACACAAAGTTTCATAATTGATAGTCTTAGAGCTGAATCTCATCATTCAAATCAGTCCTAACCGGAAGTTGTTTTGTGAGTGTGATACAGTCTATACCGGAACCAATCTTAGTTACATTAATTTACCGAAAAAATAGACCGAACGCCAATGTGTCGCAACTTAGAAACTAATACAAACATTCTGCGAGTTATTAATTTTTTATTTTTTTTTCTGTGCCGGCGACGACAGTCTATACTAAGCGTTGTATAAAACCTGAGAGCCACCGAATCAGCATTAACAGAGGAGTAGCGAAAGGCGCGCTGCAATTGTCGTAAGGTTTCACTTTTATTAATATAGATATACCAGCAAGTCCATGAAATGGTTTGCATGGTTGTACCTCAGAAAAGAACTGATACATGGCATAAGGTTAGGTATTCCTCAGGTTGACATTTGCATAAGTATAATCTCCCACAATGGTTCATCCCAATTATGCAGGGCTACATAATCAGTTGAATGAAGAAATGCATCTACAGAGAAGGATTAAGTGCATGTCATGTCAGATGTGCACTGCATGGAAGGAAACAATACAATGAGGCCATGGAAACTGATGTTTGGGCACAGAAAGGTGAATGGATATTATAAACTCCCCCCCCCCCCTTTTTTTAAAAATGTTTCATTGATTGCTACTTAATCAAAGATATTTCCAGTACAGATACCTCTCTCCTGGGAATTTAAATGCTTTCTGGTGGCTGTGTAGCTCATACATTTTAGTCTCACATTAACAATCTGCACAGTAATTGCCTCTTGCTAGCAACCTTGTAAATAAATATCTTTAAAGTTTTTTTTTCCTATTTCTCCCCATTGTCTGATAAGAATGAATCTAAAAGAAAATATGGGTGGTAATTATCTTATTTTTATATTCTGTCATTTATATCAGTATTACAGCCACAAGGAACTATACCTGACCTTATGTTTTCATTATGGTTGGATCGCAACAAAAACGATAATATTTCTTCAGAATTGTGAAATGGCTATAAAGCCATTCCACGTTAATAATGGGCCATGCCGAAGTAGCTGTTGATCAGCATTTTTGCTGCTGGAAGAAGAAATGTAGGTATGATTGAATCAAATGTAATGTGCAATATAAATTATATTTAACTATATTAGGCAGCGAGTTGTAGACACCTGAGTCTCGTACATGCTCAGTTCATAGCGACTAAAGAGCTGGAGAACGTTGGCTTACTTCCCCAATCAAAGAGATTATTCATCCCACCTATTCTAAATCCTCTAAATCCCAGCGGGCTTTCATTTCTCAGATGAAAAGAGATTATGTTGCAAATCAGGCGAATTTTAGAAGCCAAACCACATCTGAATATGGACGCTTGAGTAGAAGCTGCTACCCTAGTCCCAACCTTAGTGAACCCTCACTATTTATATTGACAGATCCGGTCTTCCTCAGAGAGCAAGGTACAGTGGGCCGTTCACTCCCATCCTATCTGCAAAGCGGTTAATTCAAAACTAAATTCAACTAAATTCACGTTATTGTGTTACTCCTGTATTCATTAAAACATTAGGAAATCAAGCAGCAATGATCCCTCACTACTGGCAATTAAACATTAAGCAGTTGGCTTTGCCTTCACTTGTACATTTACTGTGCCCCCGTGCATGTACCCGATTTTACTATTTATTTATTCGTACTATATTATTATGTAACCTCGTGATATCTGAAATTGGGGGAACTAGAAAAACTGAAATAAGAACCGCGCATTGTCATTTGTTTGATGTAATTGTTTGAAACAAGACTGGCTGGCATGACACAATTGTTCATCATAGTTTGCTGTATGCTTCAGTAGGCCTTTGAGGCATATCATGGTGCCGGGAGAAGGGGGGCCATAAATCTATATGGTTTAGGCATGTCATGAGACGAATCATTCTTTCTTTCACTATATTATGTCCACAAATAGTGCGCTTATAAATGCGGTGAGTACTACTCTTTTCACTCAATAAATGAAAGGGTTGTGGTGCAAGTTGTTGTATTACTGACACCGATGATAGGCGCGCAAGTCGATGAATTGGTTGGTCTCGGTTTTCTGTGTCTCGGGTGACATGTGTTTTAACTATGTGGCCAACATAATTATGTTATAGAAATAAACTTCAGAAGCGATTTTCTAAAAGCTTTGATTCTGAGACTAAATTTTTAATATTGCCACATGTAGATGAAACTCTTTTATTGGGTATTAATAACTTCAAATACGTATGTTGTACTTTCCGTACCAAACTGTCTCGACAAGTCACATGTAAGTGCACTTCTGGCAAACTATTGCTTTACCACACAAATCCAGTGTACATATTTTGCGTTGATGTAAAGAATGTTTGCTGGGGAATTAGTACATTTCTTCACAACAGTTTCATGCAGAATTGGAAAGATTGCAACAGTGTAACAAGAAATAAAATCCGACCTGTATTTCCTGGTAAATTGTCGAGTAATTCAACAGTCCTTGTGGCTGTTTCAAGAGCTTGCACGCCGTTAGCTGTGGTGCCTATACTGACTCTCCGGCCTTCCTTAAACCTCCAGTTCATCCTTCTCTCTTGGTACATCAAAATAATGTAAGCCCTTTGCTCGTCTAGTCAAGGACAGAGAGAAAATTACTGTGATAAGATTCTCGTATTCTAGAAAAAGCCCAAAATTAAACTATTCGGCAGCTTTTAGTGGAAGATTGGTATATTAACCAGTACCTTAAGAAAACGGCCCGACATTGTCACGCAGACACTACTCAGTAGCAACTGCAAAATTTGAATTAGCACACACATTAATGATCGACAAACTGCAACACAGATCATGCAGATTTTGTCTGGAATATCCAAGACTGTTCATACTGACAATCATTTGAACCATCAAAATGTTTCATCAAGATTATGTTATTTCTGTTCAATATGAGATAAACGACGTTTGCAGCAAAATTACCAACTCATGTACAACATTCAGTAAAATCTGATCAGTAAGTACTGCTGGAATTGTGCTCCGGCCTAAAGGGTTTAGTTATATCTACATTCTGTTGGTATCATGACAGAAGATCTGAAAAGAAAGTTAAAACTGCAAATGACTATATCTATGAAATTACAAGCTTGTTGGAATTTTGTTCTGTTCATAACTTCAACACTACCGACTGTCATCCACCGTCTTTGATATTATTCTGCCACTGATGTTGCCTTAAAGGCAAGTGACAAGTTATCATCTGTATGAAGCCTTCTACGACTTGTCTTCGTGTGTAATAAACTACATGTATTTGCCTATTGTGTCCTTCAGTTTTAAGTCAAAACGTCTGATTAGATCAAGAGCCAGGATAATAATATGTAAGTTAATGCTGAGAATTTCTTCTTATAGGCTTTTGGCATTCCACAGCACAAATAGACAGCGACTCCATAATGATTGGCATCATTCCAGACTTTTAACATTTCCCGTTTCCCAACAGTCATCTTTTTAATATCTCTGCTTCTTTGTAACATAGTGTAATAACTACTTGGATGCAGTTTACCATATAGCACATCTTGTCCATTCAATCTGTCTTTTGGCCACCCGCTGATGTACACAGCCTGGAAGGTGCTTTCTTCACGGCCCTGTGAAGTTTAAAGTCAGTATACAAGCCGCTCTCACCAAGAATGTAAATGCATCCTGTGTCACAAGTTTTATCTTTTGTATTTAACAGTAAATGGAGATGATAATGATGACCTCGAACATCTCAAATGTTAAATTACAACACACAGTGTTATTTCACACCTTATCATAAAGATTTCAAATTATGGTTTATTATTTGCACCACTATTAAAATCACATTTTTGAAGTCCCTGACACGTTTTCCCATTCCACCTCCTGATTTTGGATGTTGTTTTTATTATTATTATTATTATTATTATTATAATTATTGCCACTTTGCTGTGAGGTCTTAATAATGTTAAATAAAATAAAAATAATAAGCGGAGAGGAAAAGTGCTGATTAGCATTATGTTATATTCAACTGGCACCAACATCATATTCATCGAAATATGAACCAAAACTACCTCTGTTGACTGGGGCTCGACATTCTCCCATGTTGCAACGATTACTGTAGCAACTTCAAAGCCGGCTAAATTGTGAAACTTTGTAATTTCACTTTCTGCTCTGTCCATAACCTTCTTCTTTTCGGGTGACACACGTTCATTGTCATGGTTGAAGAAAACAGAATCCCCACATTTCTCGTATAGCTGATAGTAGCTTTCACCTGACAAAGAAAAGGGTCACTTATACTGTTTTCATAACATTTATTTACGACCTGATTTTTTTTTTTATCCTGATCATAAGTAACTCTAGACATCTACATCAGATGAGGAAATTGTTTGGCATAACATCTGCAATGAAAATAACTCTTCTAATTTTCTCCCTTTTGAACAGAGCTTGAATAAAATGAAGAACTGGTCAAACGCCACAGTCATTTTTTTTTAATGCTCCCATGAAAATTAGTATGGAACAATGCTTTCTCTGAAAGTGCATGCTTACACTCTCAGGTGTACCTTACATAATTTAAATTCAGTCTAGGTTATCAGTCCCAAGAACATCAGTATCCCTGACAGCGCTGAAAATATGGGCGTGGCGATTGTCTGATTATGTCCCTCTTCAAGGAGCCAAACCATTATATGATTAAAATATATCTCACGCCTTTCATTTCCTTAACCTAAACTACCGCAAGCATTAAGTTATAACGGTAAGACATAAAACAATAAAGATGAAAAGAGCCATACACCTGCACTGTTTGAAAGTGTGTAAAACTTGACTTGAGTTTTCAGTCATTAAAAACACATACTCCTAACTTTACATTCGACGTTTTGATGTGAGATTATTTCATTTTACACTGAGCTTCTGGCTGTTGGCAAACAATAAGAATGATCAAATATCAAGATGGTTTTTTTTTTGCTTTTGTTTTTTTTAGCATCCCAGTAATTTGCAAAAAGAATCAATCTTCTCACTGCTAATTCTGTCTCAATTGGTTGAAAGTTTCTCACTGCTATTGTCATACATCTGTAATGAGGTCAAGAAAAACATGTTTGTTTTTCTGCTGACTTTTAACAGTTTAAACCTTTACTTTGAGTGATCCCTTCGCTTATTATAGCTGAGTACCTGTAGTTTTTTTTTTTTTGGTAAAACATAAGTCGCCTGTGAACTAAGAAAGGCATTAATGCTGCATAGATAGCTTATAAGAAGAGATGCAACAACAAATGACACCAATTCAGACCGAAAGGAATACGAACAAAAGCCGAGATGCGTAGGGTTATCCCCAAAACTCAGCGATAGGACAGTACACAGTGTGCAGTGGTCTCACCGAAAATGTTCAGGAAGTGATGATGACCATAATGCGCATGCGCAGTTTCAATGAAACCGTAAAATGGCAAACCATGACTCGAAACAGATCTAAATGATGCCGAAACAATGAAAAATGAAACGTAGACGCCTGAACATTTCATAATTTCTAATATAGCCCATGTTAATTTGGCATTGATGATATGCTGTTGTGCAAAGTTTGAAGCCTGAGTGTAATGCGGTTCCTGAGCCTTAGGTGACCAAAGTTTCGAGTTACCAAAATAATTATATACTAGATGACCTACGGGGCATTGCCCGGAATAAACAATCATGTGCCCCCCCCCCCTCTCTCTCTCTCTCTCTCTCTCTCTCACATAATAAAAGTAATAAACTACAGTCTTACTTCAGAACTCATGCGCACCAGAACACTACACACCAAACTGAAAAATTGATACGATTGCTTTTTATGACATGCACGGTACTATATATATTACGAAACAAACATGCAAAAATACACATGTTACATAGCAATAAACACTGTCATTTTTTAAAAATACATGCTTGGAGTAAACAACTTTTAATTATAGCCATCATCTTCCTTATCTCAATTGCCACCCTCCTGCCAAATTTAAGGCCTGAAGCGTGTATAGTTTGGTCAGTTAGTCATGCCAAAGATTGCAAGTTACTGAAATATATAATAGATATATAGATGCGCAGGAATGACTTTTTAAAGATTTTCCGTTGCTGCTTTTTTCACTTTTGTGGGATGCTGGTCAAGTAATGTGGTTAAGACACGGTCAGTTTGTCACTTTGAGACGAGAACCATTAAAATCACGGACGGACAGATGGACTTTCTTTATTTACTTCTCCATATTTTTTTCTTTGAATAAAGCAAAGTAAGCTAACTTACAGACTCTACGGTAGTGCAGTTGGAGCTCAATGTGCTTACGATTTGTAATTTGCGGTTCCTACATGGTCATATACTTGCATGTTGAAAATTGTGTCATGGGGCATTTATGACAGTTTTGAGGTGGTGATACAGGCAATCTTCAGCTCAATCTCCCTGCTCCTCAGAACACATGTTTCAACTGGTTTATTTTTTTACGCACTTTTGCAATTTATCTCTTCTCTATAGATCCTTCCTCCATACAAATTATTATAAATTATATATGCGTATTATGTAACAACAATAATACAAAAAATATGAAATTTTATCATTAAAAAAACATGGCATAATTAAAAAATAAGATGTCATTGCTCAGGCGTTGCCTGTTCACAAAATGTATAAGTTTGATAGTTCACAGAGAATAAAACTAACAGGCTTTTAATAACAAATTGAGGACAGGAGACAGACCTTTGTATTTGTCCATTTGCGCCCAAAATGCAGCAATCACATTTTGCTCCATTGCATATGCATAGTTCAAATCAAAATCTCCATTGATGCCTTTTCCCAAACCAAAGCTCATAACACCATTTGTGAACACCTGGATGTAAGATAGAATTCAGGCAGTTTAGTTCATAGGAATTCTAAAGGACAATGAATGTAATGATGGAATAAAGCACTGAATGTGCAGGTCTGTTAAAAATAAGAACAATAAATTGATAACTGTGAGGTACTGAAAAATCACCAGCTCAGTGCAATGAGAACAGATACGGCTTTGCCTAAACAACTGGTTTGAGCTGAAGTATGTTGATGGTAGATACAGAGTTACAGATACAGAGTCCTACTTAGTTTACTTAATTGCATGCATGGTGCAATGGGACGATACTGCTTCCTATGCCTGCTGGAAAACATTTGGGTTTATTTAAATTTGCGCCTGTTTTTATTGGCCCCAGTAACGAAATTGTATTGTACCATTCTCATGGTTTTTCCTGTAGGTAAGGGTGACGGATTTAAAGGAATGTCACACAACGGGTGAGATCGTTTCTTGAATATTAAATAAAACGCAGGAAAGAAGTTAAAGAAGTTGCTGTCCTCGTAGATGAGGATAGAGGTCCCGTGTCTGCAACATAATGTTATAATGTATAAATGCGTTTGGGGTCCTATATATTTTCCCGGTGACTGGAAAACAGCAGGACCACATTCAACTTGGTCAGAGTCTGATAGTTTCCTGAAACGGTTGCTTTTTTTTTTTTTTTTTGCTGATCTACTTAGTTTTTGTCGTGCAAAACTGTTCTATCATTAATGTAACACTCAAGCCTAACATGTGAAAGGAGGCAGTGAACTATCAAAGACCAGCCTCCAGGGTACAGTTCAGGGAACGGGAAGATGGGGCAGAAAGAAATGGATGGGCAATATTACTGAGTGGACAAGGGAAAACTTTCCCACAGCCCAGACCCTTGCCCAAGATCGCCAGAGGTGGAGACAGTTCCAACAACTCTCGCAAGTGCAATGACCCCACAATCCGCGAAGGAATAAAGGGATCCAGACCCAAGCACAGTTGAACCTGTTTTGTTTATTGAAAAAATAGTTCCAATTAAGTATGGTATCACTTACAAAGGCCTCCTTGTAGCTCACTGTTCCAAATGGTACCCCAAAACTGAAAGTGATGACTTCACTGATGAAGGCAAACCCCACATTAGTGCCTTCTAAATGGAGAGCGTTGTCAGCTGCAGCAGTACCATAGGGATAGTAGGGGACTGGAAGAGACATTATGTAACTTTTGTAAATGGCCATCAGTGAGGATTTTGCAAAGACAAAGTCGGAAAAAAAAAACAGAAAAATATCTGAGTAATCAAAAGCTTGATTCCAACGGTTTGCCCTGCAGCACAATAATTGTTAGTGAGAAAATCATGACATAGGCCCAGCTGTTGTCATTAGTCGTGTTCAGATGTGTGAATATTAGTTCATATATTTTTTAATTTAGTTTCAATTTTTTCCCTGACGAGGGTCTAGTAGGACGAAAGTTTTTTTGTTTTTCCTTTCTCATTTTTTTTTGGTGTGATTTATTGTATCTAACGCTGAGATTTGCAACATGCACCTTTTTCTTTAGATTTGGAAATTGGGTGGCTAGTGGTGGAAATGCAGTAGAATGGGATCGAATTGTAATACAGGAGCTAGATAAACATTGAGGACAAGAAGTGTTGGGCATGGCAATTAATTCAGTAGGCACAGAGACTGACAGCATCAAAGTTGGTGCATTGTAAGAGCCCATCGATCCTTTAAACAGTTTTGAAGATTCTGATTTCTATTGAAAATTAGCCTTAGTTTCTGTCTGCATCCTGACAATAATTGCCATGGTTAGGATTAAATAAGATTTTTAAAAAATAAGATAAGATAAGATAAGATAAATTTTATTCGTCCTTGTACAAGGAAATTTGTTTTGATCATTGAATACATAACAATACAGTTACAGAAGCAGAAAGTATGATACATAGCGCGCACACACACATATATACACACACGCTGATAAATTAACTAAATTAACAAAATTAACCTGCACCTTTGAAAACTCAGATACAATCCAGAGGGCAGAAACTTACCCACACATATCAAACCCTCGGCTTTGTCCACGATCAGGCCATCCGGACATGAACAATGTTGCTCTCCATCACCAGTCATGTAGCAGGCATGACTGCATTCCTTATGGATGCAGTCATTGTATTCTATGATTTAAAAAATATATACATATATTAATCACAGTTTTGGGCCATGATGTCCGGATCAAATGTATACTGGATAGGCACAATAATTTGACATCCAAAACGATGCTTGATGCTATGAAGAAAAATAATCACTTACCAACACATTCTCCAGTGGAAATATTGAAGACAAAACCTTGATGACAGCTGCAGTTGTAACCCCCTATGGTATTAATACAATCGGAATTGTCCTGGCAGAGTTTGACATTGGTTCCCAGACATTCATTGACATCCTGTGAGCAGTCACGAGCCATCCATCCATCTTTGCAAATACAGTTACCAGTTGTACTGACGCAATGCCTGGTGTTGGTTTGAACACAAGGGCACGGTTTGTCACACGACTCATCGCCATACATGAAAAGGGGGCATGCTGGTGAACAAAAGATAATGACTGGTGTAATAATGCAAAGTACTGTACTGTTAGCGAAATTGTGGTTGCAAAACATCGTATAATGTTGAGCTGAGATTCTTTTTTTTTTTTATATATCAGCATAATGCTTTCTCATTATTATGAATTACAGTTTTTTGCAATCAATAGCACTCCTTTCTTCACAGATATCATATGCGTATCATTATAATTTGAACCATGTTTTCCTAATTTAATCATCACCCTCAACACAAGGTAAGATTACACAACTGGAATAAAGCAATGCATGGTAATACCAGTTTACTTCGAAACTTTCATTACATTTAGTTACCGTCCTTGCTAAAAAATATTATGCAGCTTAAGTTGACCTTGATTCAAAAGTCCCGATCTGTCCAGATGGATTTTTCATGTAATCTAATTTTAATAAATGAGACCAGAAAAATCCGTGGCGAAGGAACAGCCTGCCAGATTTATCACTTCTTGTTACATTAAGTTCTAATTAAACTGATGTTCAGGAAGGCTCCAAGCTGGATTTGAAAATAACTCAGTTTTCTTTTCTGCACTGTTTTGCCTGCCAGGCGAGTCATTCCTAATCCTCCTAGGTATGATTCATTTATTTTTACATCATGATCTGTTGAAAAATCAGAGATGAAATGACCTGTGTTGGCCCAGCTTCCCTAACTGCAGATCTTCTTTATTGATAAAATTGTTGCTATCCGTGTTGCCCTTGCTCAAGCAAACTGACACATTTCCATGCGATCCAATATTTATTGTCCACTGACAAGGGATACGGAAAAGTTACTTCAAATAGCCTGTTATATTAATAAACTGATGATCAAGTGGCTTATCTGATCTTGAGAAACTAACAGAGAGAAACCATTCTGTGTTTGATTTTTTTTTTTTATTTTTTTTTTTTCAAATTAAAACCCAATGGTTCTTTTGTGACGTTAGAGCCCTTTCTTTCTGTTTCGTTTAGCCCTAATAAACATGATCGAATTAACACAAAAATGCCATCAGAAACCATATCATAAAAAAACAATGTGGCGGATCCGATACAACTTTGGCCCTTTTTAGCTCAATGAATGAGTTTCGAAAATTATACGATTAATTTGCTCGTGTTAAATAATCTGACCTAGTCGCCTTTGCCTCGACCCATTGTGTTTTTTCAACTTTCCTTTTCTGTCTCCCTATGATGACCCCAGATTAAATGTTTTTCACTAACCAACTTCACAGCTCAAAAAGTAAATAAATAAAATATCGTGTCAAATTTACTGACACAAACATCCCCTCCCTATTAAATAAAATAGCTTCTCTGTTCGGCTTCATTTGGAAACTGTCACTACCGACGCACCCGCTAAAATGCAAATGAAAAAAAGGCCTCCATCTTTTGCTAGGCCTGCAGGACAATCCCTTTGCTCAATAGTAGGCCTTCCCGTTTGACAGCCACATGATTCTGTGTAGTGCATGGTGAAGATTACTCGTATAGTATTAGTAAGTAAAACACAAAAATGTGTCCTCTTTGCCATTCATATCAACTAATTTCTGAATATTTTTACTTTTGACAGAATGTGTTGCACATTCATAAAACTTGTTAGAGGAATATTTTTTTGTTGTTGTTGTTGTTGTTTCTTCTTTCTCTTTGTTCAGCATTCTACTCTTTAGCCCTGGAATGGCCGGGAGCATGATGTTATAACATTATGTGCCGTTTATGACATGCCCTGATCTTTATGAATTTCCCTCACCGTGCTGCCCTTCATTAAACGGGTTCGGCATTGGTGTTAAAAACACTCACACACACACACAAAAAAAAACAACGTTTGTTTTCAGTAACCTCCGCTTTTAGTTCTTTCTGCTGCACACATTCGCAAAAGAAACCACATGGCAAACCACAAGGAGCAGTCACCATTGTAAAAGAATCTGAAAGAGCCTGATGTTAATTCTGTCAATTCATTTCAAAGTGGCCATCTTAAAATCAAAAGGTTTCGCGCTTTGTCTGCAGATCTGTGATGAAGTTAATAGAGCAAAACTTGGGGCGTCTTCAAATAGGCTAAGAAGCACAACAGTATGACCCTAAAAACTGGCATTTTGAGACTTCAGTACCACCAACATATTAAAATTGGTCTGACAGAAAAAAAACAGCACCTGTCATTGTTAGATTCCACGCCCAAATGAGGTATGTAAATCTATTCTCTGGAATCAACGAATGATTTTGCGAAACAATAATGAAAACTGATGAGGTCATCGCCTGCTCTTATTTTATAATTAATCATTCTGGAGATGCAAACAAGATGCCTTAGTGTAACAGGGAAAATCACTTGTCTTCTTATTCTACATTCCCCTAGGCCTGTCCGAAATGATTTCTTTTGCAAACAACTTATCCGTGCATCAGAAGGCTTTATAATTATGTAATCATGACATAATTTGTGGCATTTTTAAGATCAAAAGTGTTCTGAATAGCCATTAAACGATTGTTGTTTTTTTGTTTTTTTCAGAACTAACTTTAAGTCAAAAAGATATCTTATTTCAAGAAGTCACTTATAGCAAGTATTACCGAGATTTTAAATTTGTATACTTACGGTGTGAGGTGTAGCTGGCATTGAACCCACTTTTACGATAATATGCGTTAGAGATGAATTCAACGAACATTTCGTTTCCAGTGGAACGAGTGACGCTGGGTATTTCCTGGCCGCTATAGTATCCTAACTGGATTCTTTGCTTTGCATCATCATACTCAAAAACGGTGACAAAGTCATAGCTATATTGCGTGTCAAACTGTGAAAACCTGTGGCGATAAACATTATGAAAATCTGATGTACGTGTCTGTCTGTCTGTCTGTCTCTCTCTCTCTCTCTCTCTGTCTCTCTCTGTCTCTCTCTCTCTCTCTCTCTCTCTCTCTCTCTCTCTCTCTCTCCCTCTCTCATGTAAATACACATAACACACACACACACATATACTTTTTACTTGTGTCTATAATTCCAGGCCTGCCGATGTTTCTGATATCTCCGGTGGCTTGATAAAATTGTTAGGATTTTTAAAATAAACCATGTATTATTACATCATTAACCTCATAAAACAACATTATTTTATACAATTTATGCAGCTTTGATGCTTTTTGCAAGTCGTGAGAGACGATGTCAGGACCGCATTTCCAGATAATGCACTCGGGCCTGACATGGCATCAGAGCTGCTGCTTGTCAAAAGAAGATTTATCCCAGATCCCGCACATTTAGGATATAAACCTATATAACAGTGTACATTCTAAACTGTCTCCAAAAATAAAACTTTGATCTTTGGCAAGAAAGAGGTTCATATTATGTAAATAAATGGGCTGAGCTGTGCAAGGCAGTTGTTTTGTTTTGTTTTTGTCGAAGCAGGTCCATAAAAAGTGGTGATTGACACTCATTGAAAATGCGAAATGGCAAAAGCGGATTTTAAAAAACGGACCTATGGTACTGTACATGCAAGGAAGAAGAAGTGATTCAACAGTTAAAAAAAGGAAAAGTGAAGAAAACCATTAAGACATTTCAAATTAAGATTTCATGATTTGTTAATCGCTGGAGGTGGAATCAGGTTGAAGTGGATTCATTGTCGGACTGGAACAGAATGATTTCTATCGTGCGGGATTATTTTGGCCGACCTAGTACCAAACTAATACGTGCTACCTGTAGAGGCAGAATCGGTCAACAAACACTGTTTTGAAAATGTACTCTTTCTTATTCTCTAACTTCTTAGACCAAACCTAATCCTAACTTTAAGTCTAGTTCTTTAAATTAAAATTGGCGATAAATAAATCCATAGCCTACATTATTATCAAAGCAATTGTAAGCAAAAATATTTAGCAGGGCAGCATGGTGTAATATTTTAGCTTAAAATATAGCCAGTTCGACGTGGGGGAAAAGGAGCAAAAATTGCACCACAGTAAAGTATTCTCGCCACTGCTTTTTTTTTTTTTTTCTCATAATACTGGCTGGGTGACCCAGCCCTGACCGGAAGAAATATTTTTATTAGTTTCAGTTTTGGGTGGTTATTGCGGATCTGCTTCACCTTGCCTGTTCCTTTAGGTTTATTTTTTTTGTTGTTGTTTGTGTTAGAACTGTCATTCTGCATTCCCTTTGCGCATTTATGCCCGACGCATCCCTTCAGATCCTCATGAAATGGCAATAATTTGCTCACGGGTCAGTGTGTTTGATAGTGAACACATCGCAGGAAGAGATAACCTTATGTGCTCATGGAAAAGAATGGATTGCGGGAGAAATTAGCGACCCAGTGCAAACTCAAAAAAATACTTCCCCACTATTTCAAGTCTCCAAATCTAAAAAAAAAAAAAAACGGCAAAAGCGATTAGTCCAAATTGTTGTTTATTTTTACACAAAATTTCAGCAACATATTACGTTGCCAATTTAATGAAGTCTGCAGGCATGACTAAAGTTTGTATAGGCTGACACGAGTTTATTTTATTATACAAATGTACTAGATAAGATAAATAAGTACTTCCTTATTTCATATGCACAAAGCAAAATGCTCATATTATATCACCTTACAAAAATCCTTACCTTAAAGAAATGACATCTCCTTCTACCACTGTGATTGTCCAGGTACATTTCGCATAGTTGAAGTAATCGTTTGGGTAATTGGGGCTAGTGAAGGATCCTGATGTGTCATTAAGGGCTTGTCCACACTCTGGAACTGGCACAGACATTATTGGTACAGTCAGTAAACGTTGTCAGTTTAATTACAAGGAACAGACTTGTCCTAACTAAACATGAACTGAGTAAAAACATTACTGCCTATAATTCTTCTACAAAACTGTTGTTTTTTTTTGTAGATAGCAGTGTTTGTTGTTTTTTTTTCAATTCTTTTCGTGAGCCATGTCAAGAAAAATAATATATGAGGATGAGTGTCCCTTCTGGCCCAACCTTAACTTACAACATTGTTGAAAAACTCAGATACTGCCAGTCTTTTTATGACGACATGACGTCATGATCACACCGTCCCACTAAACAGTATTACTTTACCAAGCTTCAACAACAATTTTACAACAAGAAATCAGTTATATTTTCTTTTATGGTTTGCTTATTTCTCAACTGTCCGCCTATTGAGAGATCAGAAATATTTTTCCGATGGATTAATGACCTTTAAACTCGACATATCCAGGCTATGATTTGTCACAATAATGGGTAGAAACCATAAGAAATCATGAAAAACATCCAGAAATCATAGAATTTGGAGAAAAGAAAGCGAATCACTACTTTTTAAAGATTTTTACATCTAGAGGAATTATTTTCGGTCCGCCATTTTGGACATTTGAAGCATGTTATTGTCCTATAAATACACCGTTTTTTGCAAATCATTTGGATAGATCAGATGAAAATGCCCATAGTCTTTTGAACATCCAAAGATGGCAGAGATAATACAACTCACTTTTCGTCGAAATCTCGGCCGGATGTAAGCATATTTACATGACCCCGCGACAGCTGCAATTTTTTTTTTACACATTTTTCAACCGTTTTGTTTTCTTTTGGTCACTCTACTGCGTCAAATCCCTCCTTTTTGCTCTGCAAGGTATCCTAGATTAGTGGTCTACAGGTTATAGTAACATTTCACTCTCGTCAGTCCCTCCACTATGCATAATTTTCTCTTAAACTGATTATTTCAGTGAATTTTCTTTCAAAATGAGGGTAATGTAGGTATCACAAATCTTCTCCTCACATCCTTATTTGATGTTTTTATCTCCCTGTTTTTGGATGTATTGTGTAGAAATAAATATACTGAACATTATTCTGTAATACCAATTTCCAAATTGCACTACATATGTATTTTTTCCCCTTCTTTGTGGCTTTCTCGATAGTCACTTTTTTGTACATTTCCATTATTAGTACTAGAAAAATATAATTATTGATCACTTTTTTCCTTTTTTTCGGGGGGGGGGGGGGGGGGGGGGGCTCAGATTCAAATGCAATGCATTCATTTCGTGCATGACTCAGTGATTGAAGATCACTTAATAGGTCTGGTGTATTTTGTAAAATTTACGGAAATGTAAAAAAAAAACAAAAAACCTACTTTAAGAAGGTATCCATATAAGTGGGTTCGCAAATAAACATGTAGAGAAGTCTAGTTCAAAGTGGCTGGTTAAATGAATAAATAGATAAGTAGGAAAGTACGTATGGCCTGATAATAGTGTAGCAAATAAATACATGGCTGTCTATAAGGACTATTCTGAGGATCGGACCCAATTGAAGTCTTTTATATCCCAGAATAATTTTGTCAGTGGCTGAATTCTGTGTGGTCGGCTGTTCTCGAACCATTCTGGTCTTTTCATTATCAGCTGACAGTTTTTACAGTTCATTTTCAACAGCTTGTAAAAAAAAAAAAAAAAGAAAGAACCTGAGTGAATGCTTCATTTACAAATTATTACGAGTGCGTGAAAAACAGCTGTAATTAAATAATAACGATATAATGTATAAAAATCTCAACAAATAGGCCTACAAAGGAAAAACAAAGAAGAAAGAAAAAGAGATAAAAATAAGGACAAATAAATAAATAGGTTATTATCAGCCAGATGCGGCAAGACATAATCAATTATTGTACTAGATGGTAATAATATATTGCCAATAACAATAATAACAGCAGTATACGGCCGTATACCAATTTTACTTTACTTCATGCACTTTGGACTACATGTTCTAGTTTTTGCATTTTCATCATTTCGTCATTGCCCTTTTTTTTTTTTTTTAAAATGTTTTTTTGTTGTTTTTTTAAAGTTTATTTGCTTTCAATTTACTCTTACTTCATTTACACATTCTCCACACTTTTCAATCATCCATTCATTCTCTGATTATTTAATCGGATATACCTTGAGATATTTTTCCCTTACCTGCATTTCTGTCTCAAATGCAAATTTAAGATTCATTGATTTGCCATATTTTATTTTACCGATACACATTTTAGCAACTAATAGTACAGAGTTAATATCATCAATAATATTTTGATTTACGGTATAGTCCAAGTCCCCACGTATTATTCCAAAAAGTGCAATTTTCTCATTTATTTCAATCCTTTTACCGGTTTTATTCAAAATATACTGGGCCACATAAGGCCAATAGTCTTTCAATTTGCTGCAATAGAAAAAGAAATGTTCTATAAAATCAGGCGTCTTACAGTTCTCGCATTTATTACTTTCCTTTATTTTCATTTTATGTAAGAGAATATTGGTTGGGTAAATGTGTAGGATTTTAAAATGTAAGAGTCTCAATCTGGTTTCTTTGCAGCCTCTAAACCCGCTTTCAAAATAAGGATATATATCGACATTGTATTTTCGTTTCCAGAAACCCAAACTACAGATCGTGGCGTTTTTGTTATTTATTAGTTTCTCTCTAATTTCTTTATTCGTTATTTTAAAAATATCTTTTACATTTTCATCTACCTCATCTTCTATATTATGCAAAGGAGGTCTGTCTTCCTTTCTGGTTTGTACAAAAATTTCCTTCCATTCTTTTTTAACAGCATTTGTAACTGCCCAATAATCAAAATGGATACCAGGATAATGCCCAATTATCCCAGCAATGTCTTGCAGGGTTTTCCATTTGTTTTTACTAAACATTTGATACAGATATTTAACTCCCCCTCTGACCCATTTTTCTACCCGCAGTGGCTTATTTCTATATCTAATATTATTGTTGTTGAATAGAGGTTGCCGGCCTAGCCTATTTGGAGCAATATCGTTTTCATTTTCCTTATCCCTTTTTGCTAAAGCTAACCATGTTTTAATTACATTCTGCCAAAAAATGAGTTTATTTTACCTACTTGTTTTACTTCTCTCGCTTTAATATCTGACTTAGTTAAGTAAGGCAAGCTTACCAGCTTTTTGCAGAAATGGCTGGCTAATTTTACTCCTGTTTTTATATGTGGCTTTTGTAAGCATATCTCTTTAAACCATTTTATGAGAAAGACGTTTTGCTGATCCTTTATACTGATTACTCCTAAGCCTCCTTCGTTGGGTTCTCTGCATAAAGTGTTCCGTTTGATTTTTTCAAAAACTCTTTTATTTGAATACTTTTTTTGCCACAAAAACTTGAATATGATTCCATCTATTTCAGCCAGAGATTCCTGGGGCAGGGATAGGGCCTGGATAACATAATTTAGTTTTGATAGTAAAAAAGTTTTTGCTATTATAGTCTTTCCATATATTGACAGATTTCCTTTGGACCATCTACGAATCAGATTTTTAATGCTGTTTATTTTTTCCATCCAATTTTGTGAAATATTAGATGCCTCGACCGTAGCATTAAAGTATATCCCAAGTATTTTTATGTTACCTCCCTTTTCTACCCACGTTATTCCTTCCCCTCTTTCCTCTCTTTGTTTATTACTTCCCACCCACATTCCCACTGATTTATTTCTATTAAGATTTAGCCCCGAGATGCCTGAAAACTGCTCAATAATTTTCAATGCGTTGGATAGATATGTTTTATCTTTTATCAGTAGCGTCGTGTCATCTGCGTACTGCAAAATTTTAAGCGTATCTGTTACCACTCCTTCACTCATAATTCCTTTTACCTCTTCATTATACCTAAGTTTTATTGCTAGTATTTCTACCACTAAGATAAAAAGCAGAGGACTAACACAACATCCCTGCCGGACACCTGGCTCTACCTTAAACCATTTAGATAACCACCCACCATTCTTTACTGAGCTCTGCGTGTTTGTTAAGATCGTTTGTATGTTATGGATGAATTTTGGACCAAAATTAGATCTTTCAAGGGCTACCAATATTGATTCCTTATCCAACGTATCGAAGGCTTTTTGGTAGTCCAATGATACAATCAAACCTCCCATGTCCTCTTTATTTACGTAATTTATGACGTCATCTATTATTCTCATATGTGACGTAATTGTTCTCTCTTTAACAAATCCACTTTGATTTTCATGTACGATACTATTTATAACTTTTTGCAACCTCCAAGCCAACACCTTTGTAAAGATTTTATAGTCAACATTTGTTAGTGTTATTGGTCGCCAATTGTTTAGATCCTCCCTATTGCTGTTGTTGCCTTTGTGTATCATAGTGATTATACCGCGTCTCTGACTAACTGACAATTCTCCCTGCTCTATCGATTCTATATAACTATCATATAACGGTTTTTTTAAGAGCCGCCAAAACACCTTATAAAAGCAAGCCGTAAGCCCATCGGATCCGGGAGCTGAGTCATTATTAAGTCCTTTCAATGCTTTTCCCATTTCCTCCACGCTAACGTTCTGATCACACATTTCCTTGTCTTCCTCAGCTAATCTGTCATACACTAAACCATCTAGGAAATTGTCTAATTTATCGCACACCGCCGTCACCGATGCTTCTTTAGTGTAGAGATTTTCATAATATTTTTGTGCTTCCCGAAGAATATTTAACGGTTCCTTTGTTATTTCACCATCCCCATTTTTAACTTGTTTTATTGTATTACATATTCCCCTGGCCTTTTCCAGATTTAAAAAGAATTTGGTGTTTTTTTCTCCCTCTTCAGTCCATTTCAATCTGGATCTAATTATTGCTCCCTCGTTTTTGCTAATAGTTCAATTTCTAATTGTTTTTTCATGTTTTCATATTTCTCCTGCAGTTTTTTTTTCACCCGGGAACTGAGCAATAAGCTTGGAGATGGCATTTACCTCTGCTTCTAGTTTATCTCTTCTGTGATTTTTTATATAGGATTGCTCTTACTGTATTGCATACATTCTGTCTGAATTGCTACTTTCAACAGTTCCCATATTGTTCTGTGGTCCAGATCGTTCTTTTCCTCATCTGCTATGAAAATGGATATAAATGCAATCATATGGTTTATAAAATCGACATTATTAATGTATGACGCGTTGAATTGCCACCTGGAGGGGCCTCTCCGGAGGTTATGTTCTAAAATTTCTACGATAACTGCACGATGATCTGTGGACGGAAAATGTTTAATTTCCACACTTGCTATACATGATACTAATTCTTTATCGCAAAAAATGTAATCTAGTCTTCTAGCCACAAAAGGTCCTTTCCTCCACCATGTGAATTCTTTTGTTTCTTCATTTAAACCTCTCCAACAATCATATAAATCCCACATTTCCACAAAATTTGAGAATAATTCCACTTCTTTCTTTCCGTGTGGTGCGCCCGAAATTATATCTAGATCGTTGTTTAAAATCATATTAAAATCTCCACATACTATAACACTGTTCTGGCCTATCTCACTGACAATATCACTTAGGTGCTCTATAAACCCTTCACGCTCCTGCTGCTGTGCTGGACCGTAACAGTTTAATACCGTGTATAATTTATTTGGCCTTTCAAATTCAATTCCAATACATCGTGTATCAAAAGGCAGAGATTTTAATTTATCAATAATAAATGTTCTATTCACTAGAATGATCTGGCCTTTACTCCTACTAGATCTAATACTTGGATAGAAAAAGAATTCACCCGTCCATTCTCTCATCCATTCAATAGCTTTCGCTTCAGTAATATAGGTTTCTTGTAAACACACTATATCATATTGATAAAATGTTTTGAATAAAAGTCTGCGTTTTCATCGCCTATGGAGGCCCCGACAATTAAGGGAGCCAATCTTCATAGACAATGTCTAGGAGAGAGACAGATAAAGAGAGAGAGAGAGAGAAAGAGAGAGAGAGAGAGAGAAAGGAAAGACGACAAAGTACGCTAGGTCCGAAAGGGAGAGTCCGTGAGCAGGCCAAGTCCGTTAATAAAAAAACACTACAAAGACGAATTGTCTACGTCTCACCTGCCTGCTCAAACCAATCGATATTTTTGCTCAGTATGTTTTCATTCGTATGTTCTTCCCCCGCCCCAACATTTTTCGACCCGCTCTCCCGCTCACTCTCTCCATCACTCTCCTTATCGCTGCGCATTTTCTCCGCTCTTTTCCTCTTGTCACCTCCTCTCTCCAAACTTGAGGTACGCTGTCGTTTACTGAGGCCTTCCGCCGATCGCGGTCTTCTCGCGCCTCCCCGAAAAAGGTCGAGTGTACTTTGCCTTTTTGTGAGCCTTGTTCTTGCTCGCTCAATAGCCTTGTCATGAGATGACGTACCTATTTTCTCATTCTCAGGCTCGACCTCGGTGTCGTTTTGTTTTGTTCTTTTTTCGTCCTCTGAGTTGTCTTTCTGCATTCTTTCCATCTCCCCCTCCCCTTGTGTCAAACCTGTTGCTTTTGTCTTCACTACCTCTCGCCCCTGCTCTCTATAGTACAAAAATGCTAGGAATTGCGTACCTACTTTGGCTGTTTTAGGGAGCGAGGATGTGGGCATGTCTATATAGACAAACCTCCTGCCCGTCCTAAATCGCGTCAGTCCGCCTTGCTCATCTCTATAGTTCTCATCTTTCATGTCTGACCGTGCGGTCAACCCCAGCTTTTTCAGTGTACACTCAATTTCTGTGTTTGAAACTGATATCGGCACATTGCCAATGATCAGTTTTGTGGTCGCCCTCTCTCGTCCATCCGCTACGATAAAAGGGTTCTTATCAAGGACGGTAATGGATTGCCCCCTCAATTCGATCCCTTCAATTATCAGTGTTCTCCTTGCTCCTAAGGATAAAGGATAGATTCTCCAGATCAACCCCTCCCCCGTGATATCTTCGCAGGCGTTGCATATTTCTAGACCCCCTATAGGTCTAGTGGAGTCCGGGGCGATAGCCTTGTCCAGGATAAAACAAGCCGGAACAACTCGTGCGGACGTCATGTTTGAGCCTAGCAGCGGGGTTTAACACACGAACGGGTTTAATAAATACGGAGAAAAGGAAGATAAGCGTTAAAACTGACCTTACGACTCACAAAACCCTGCCACTTACTAATATAATCCACCTGAACAAGAATCCTGCTCCACCACGCTAAACAACCGCTACCCAACCACTATGATAAGCGGAGAGAAATTGACACACCCGACGTCCATCTGCCATTCACCGGAAGTCCCAATTATTAATCATTAGTATCACATGACACATCGCACTAAAACAAACATTACTAGCTTTGAAAGTTGATCCAATTCCCTTTCGAGACATGGATAATAAACCTTATTTCAAATGAAAATATTGATGTGATGTTAAATTTTGAAAGAGACCCCCGCAAATGGCTCGAAATCTTCAAAAGCTTGGGACAGGTGAGAGATTAAGCAGAGAGACAAACTGTTTGCAGTAACCGCCCATTCAGATGTGGATCTTGTTTGCAGTTGCGTATACGTATTTGACAGGCTAGACTAAAACTTGGAGATATTGATATAAAAAGATGTGAAGTAAAGGTACCGGAAAGAAAACAAGACAAGAAAACAAGACAAGAAAACAAGACAAGAAAACAAGACAAGAAAACAAGACAAGAAAACAAGACAAGAAAACAAGACAAGAAAACAAGACAAGAAAACAAGACAAGAAAACAAGACAAGAAAACAAGACAAGAAAACAAGACAAGAAAACAAGACAAGAAAACAAGACAAGAAAACAAGACAAGAAAACAAGCAAAGGAGGCACAAATGCCCAGGGGCAGCGACACCTCCCCAAAAAAATAAAGATCTACTACCGTACCGGAAAGAGAATTTTCAAGAAAAAAAACAGAATTGGGCATCAAACTCTCACATAAAGGTAAAATAACTTGAAAAAAAAATGTCGAAAATATGCATCATCAGCCTTAAAAGAAAACTACCTCTGAAGCATTAATTCTAAAACCAACCTTTGCACAATTTTCCACTAAACTTTTATATCGAAATTCTTCACCTGGTAAGTGTTTTTGTGAGTAAATTGTAACTGAAAGCATTTTGTCTGGAAGAATAACGGATTTCCTGAAGTATGGGGGGAAAAGCTGACAAGTATTTTTCTGTCTTCCAAAATAATACAGACTGTTTCTCAGAGAGTACGAGATGGCATTAAAGCATCGATCAATGGGCCTTTGTTTCTGCAAGCTGCACAAACTGTTGTACAGTAATTCGAAATACTAATTTACAATGGTGTTCGGGATCTTCGCTGATTTCAGGACCACTCGAATGTCAAAGAATCCGACTAAAAAAGTAGTCCCATCCTGTATGAGAAAAGGCATGGTGACTTTGTATAGTCATCTTCATTATTTTCAGCAGCATTAATGTAGAAATCAAATTTATCAACTTGCTCTTCTTTGCAACAGTCTGAGAAATTTTGATCTCAGCTGTCTTGAGTAAGAGATAACAAGTATTCTTGGCATCTCATAGAAAGTCAAAACAGAGTTTCCGTGCTCAGTCAAAATGATGATTTGTCACGTTTTTCATCATTATTAGTAAATATGTAGTATTCTTGGAAATCAGTATTAATCATGTTTATTTTTAATATTCTAACAATTGCTTGATGAAGCAAACTTTCTTCAAGATTCTGGTATTTGTACAATACTGTCCAGGAGAAAGTCCCATGCCTTAGTTTCTATATATGGAAGCCACTGCACTTCTTTGAGTACGATTTTCATCGATGCCTTCCTTATCTTTCCTTCAAGGTGTTTTTTGGCATGCAAAACTCTGCTCCTTATTAAAACTAAAAACGGTCTTCACAGGAAATTATGTCCACACAGACAAAAGTCAAGTTTATTTCATTACAAAATTATTGTCTTTGCCAAGCTGGCATCTCATGCCTGTCCATTAAATGTCTATGTAACGCTCCACGGCAATGCAACCGCCAGACTTTACTGTTCTCAAATAAAACGGAGTGTAGGCCTACATGCGAGTGGCCAGACTTTACTTTTGGTTTATGTGTCGATTCCGACCCCAAAAAATCCATTATTACTGTCTTCCAGCTTATTTCGCTTAAAGGGCCATTACTGCAATTATTCAATTCGAAACTACCCTGTGGCCTTTTTTTTTTTTTTGGTGTGTGTGTTGTTGTTGTTGTTTTGTTCTAAGGACTCTAATTTAGGAAAACAATTATATGACACAATGGAAAATACTTGTTAAAGAAAGTGGCATATTCACATTGGCCACGTACGAGAATTACAGGATCATATTCCCAAAAATAAACTCACCTATGGGAATACATGTACCATTATCAGATTCTTCATATCCATTTTCCTCTAGACACTGGCATCTGTATGAACCATGTTCATTTATACATCCACCCACGGGATGAGGTTGACATTCATGAGTCCCTAAGACACATTCATTGGCGTCCAATAGGCAATTACTGCCCGTCCATTCCGCGTGGCAGATACATGTTCCCATTATGCTGTCACAGGTAGAGGCGTGGCTGGAGTCACATGGACACTGGCGACTGCAGTCTGGACCATACGTCATATTCCTACATGCTGAATTGTTTTAGAAAAAAAAAATACCAACACAATTATCGACATTTTGTAAGAATTAGTCTGTCAATTAATACGACAATCTGAATTAAGATTATATGCAGCAAAAATCTGAGAAACTTCAGTCTATTCATGTATTTTTGTTTAGAAATTTCAATGCCAGTTAACGGTAGACAATGTGCTTGGTGAGAATTTGAATTTTTTCACACATAACATAGCTCTGTACTGAGTGTCGTAAGATTTATTTCTAGAATTATCCACAAAATAAAGAAAATTATTTAATAGCCTCCTAGACTCAACCCACCATGATTTCCTAAATAATTTTATGAAAAATATGTAAGTAACTTTTATCCATAACATAATATTTAAATGAAGCTTCAGAATTTTTCCACGAAGATTGCATCTCCATTCTGCTCTTTCATAAATTAAGATAATACATTATGACTCATCTATGCAAGTTAATTCAGTGTTCACATATAAAGATTGAGTTTTGTAAGTACCGATGTAAGCTGGCTGTTTACTTTCCCAATTAAACTAGAGATCTTAATGGAGAGATGTACTTCAAAGCTCACCATGACACAGGTTGAACTTCCAAATTTACAGGGAATACCACTGAATAAGAACATGTGAACTGTATCGGGGTAGTTGATTTTGTCAGTGAACATTGAGCGCTGTCAATTGCTGAAGTTTATGCAACAGTTAAGTCAAGGATCATCGTCGAAAAATACAACAACAAAAATATGATCCATAAATGACAGTTATACCAGTACAGTTGTCCCCGTCCAGCTCCATGCCAATGGGGCACAGACATTCTGCTGTTCCTGGAGAGCTCATGACGCAAAGGTGGGAACACTGTCGTGAGCATGGGGCAGAATTAGATGTACCTGGAATAATTCAGTTCCAATTTTAACCCCCATGATCCGACACAAATTGATCTCTGGTAGGAATTTAAGTTTTCTGCTTTATGATTTTTTTTTTTTTTTTTGGTATTAAACTAGGATTTAGGTTAACTGCTATGGCTTTGCAGGCAGCTCATTCTTTTTATTCTTTTTCTCATTATGATGAAACATCAGGCCATGAAACTGTCCTTCAACCTTTGGTTACTGTTTCAAAGAACGATTCACCGTTGGACTCGCAGATGGTATATGTCATAATAAACCCTGAAATTTTCTTACATCATTCTGTGTAGTCTGCAATAAATTGGGCCCTTTCAGTGTACCGGTAATTCCTTTCTTGGTGAAATGTCTGCCTATACTACGAAAGTTATAATTATAGTTTTTCAATTTCGCAATTGTATTTTATCAAACATGTACAAATATAGAAAACATTTTTAGCGTAACAATGCTGATAGATAGAAGACGGTCTTCTGAACATGGCGGTTCATTCACTATTAAAGAAACTGGCATAATGCCAAGTCTAAACCAATTAAATCCAATTTACACAGAATGAAAGGTGATAGACTACTAATATGAAAAAAGTGGGGAGTGTGGAATAATCTCAATTTAAAATCAGGAAAAAATAAAATGACAGGAACTTTCCAGCTCTTATTCGAATCATTGACCTACATCACAATCAGCAGAAAGGATGAAAAGCATCAACCCATCAAAATAGCATAATAACATTAAGATCACATCTCTAGCCAATATTTGTGTAATTACCTAAATAAAATCCTTCCCACCATTTATCTTGTGAAAGAAACAAATCCCCACAACTATTTCATACAATTAAAACTGGATATTTTCATGATTTAAACTTGAGTCTCAAGGGATTTAGATTATAAAACAAAGTCCTGACATGCATGAAAGCTACCCAGAATGTATGTATTTCAACAGCGTATAAAACAACCTTTACATGCTCTGTCATAGATCTTAATTATACATGTATGCCATATAGACTTCTAGATTCTTTTTTTTTTTTTGTCGATTTAGAACATGATTTGCAAATTAGTCAAATTTTGAATTCACAAATTTGCACTAAGTTTTTTTCTTCAACTTTAGGAAGATACTTCTATTTTAGATGTAACTTATTAATTTGTTTTGCATAACATTTTATTATTATTATTTATTTTGATCTCTTGTCTCAAATAAGTAATTGCTACAGTAGTATATCAATTTAATCAATAAGTTTCAGTTCACACTCCCTGAAAATAGAGAGTTGGTGACGGTAACACTAACAGTGGGAACAGATCTCAAAAACAATAATAATAATAATAATAATCTTACTACAGCGCAAGAAAAAGAATCTATTGCTATGCTGCATGCAGATAATTACCAAGTCCGTCCGTGTGAGTTACCTTCACATTTTCCAGATTTCATTGTGAGTCCTGCTTTGCAGGTACAGTTAAAACTCCCCTGAGTATTGTTACAGACAGAGTAGTCAGGGCAAGCCAGGGGATTTTGACACTCATCAACGTCCACTGAACAATCGGTAGACTGCCACTGATCTTTGCACACACACTGGCCAGTTGTACTGTTACAGTACTTCGTGTTGAACTGGACACACGTGCAGGGAGTTGTGCAGTTAGCGTCGTAAGTAAAACTATTACATTCTGAACACAGAAAAATGAGATTACATTATTCTCTTTTCTGCAACTGTTGGGAGAAAGATTTTGAGCAGAAATACTCGAAATATTAACAAAGCAGCCCACATCAACAGAGGCAAAAATCACATGATAACGCCGAATAAAGAATGAGTGTAATGGCGACAATATAGGTACTAGAGAGGAAACTAAAGCGCGGGAATGGTTGATTAATATGTACTATGAATTAATATATTTAATGGACATGGGCCATTTTAAAACACTGAACCGATGGTGACAATATTATGAAATAAAAATAGCAAGAGAAAACGAGGAGTTAAATTTCAAAACCTGCTAAAAAAACATGAGTTGCGGCCCTTAACATCAAATCAGCCGCCATAAAATGTGTCTACAGCTGAAACATTGTGGCAATCAAAACGAGCAAAGTCGTCGTGTTTTTCACTCAGAATTAAAGTACCCTCTCAGATTCAATATTATGCAAACGTAGAGTGTTTTCTCAAAATCAATATAAAGTGACATAGCAAGTTTTGAAAGTTACCTCCTCAAACTATAGTTTTATTTGAGAAACATGAACAACGAGATAGAGTATATAAAAGTGAACTAACGAATGGGACCAACAATGATGAAAAATAATATAGGACACTGAATTGGCAGGAAAATACAATGACAATGTGGACAGAATAAACAACAGCGCAATACACTAAAACAAGACGGTGGATGCAAATCAACATAGGGCCTTGCTGGCGCCGTTACAAGAGGAATCAAATACTTCTTGGCCTCAAGATCAGTCTTCGGTGAAATGTTAATGTGCTTATTAATACTTTCGGTTATTCCAAGCTTTAGAATATTATATTACAATTCTGACTTTACCAAAAACCTCTCACCGTGGGACCAATAGGTTGCTTTGAAGGATCCATCTCCATAACTCTGTGAGGTCCTCACAATATGCATCAGATTTCTGGATGATCGTATTATACCGTCAGGTTTTCTGTAGCGGTAGGTTGATCCATAGTATGTTCCTATTATGCTGGCACTGGAATTTTCTCCATCAAAGACTCGAAGATATGAACTGCTACTGTGGTACAAGGAAAATTCCTGAAAACTGGAGAATTTGCTGAAATAAGTGTTGGACCTCGCATTGATCTGTAATTGTTTGTAGAATGCTAAGTAAACCCACAATCCTAATGAATAAGTTTCTTTTCATATTTTTAAACGACTTTGTGGCGTGCAATTTGAAGTGTCTCCTCCATGAATCCTGTACGATTCATTTTCTGCCATGCAATGCAAACTCGTTTTGTTTACTGTTTGTCCCAATCGACATGTAAAATTATTACTTTCACTATGTAAAGATTTATATTTTAGAGCACTTTACATGTTAAATAACATACTGTGCATTACACCTGCGTGTCCCCCTATTGGCGGAAGAACATTAAATATTGGAGAGGATGTAAAATCATGAATAATAAGATAGGATGGGTGACTTGAGACTGCTTCAGGTTACTTGGGTAGTCTGTTGGTGACGCAGAACTGCCGTTTCTTTGAAACCATTTTAAAGTTAGTGGGTTGTTGTTCTTTTCTTGTACCATCTTACGCTCTTTTGTAAACACTCAATTTACTGAGTATTTGTCAATGTTGGATAATAAATTACTGACAAACCAATTTTAAGGGAAAATATACACGCAATGGAAAATCACTCAGACAGTCTGTTTACGGATTCCCACCCATTTACGTGCAATAGGCACTCCTTCTCTTAATTTAAAATAATCCCAATTCTTCTTCTTTTTTCTTTCGCAGAAGGCGGGTGCTGACCTGCCCGAAAACTGATTAGGTAAAGTGCATGACTAAATATTGAGAATGTAGCAGCACTTAAGGCACGTAGACATTACCAGAGAGCAGACATGTGATAATCTTAAGTTACTTTCAGGATGGGCACAGATTTGGACTTCGGCATGGAAACATAGTGACATTTCAATTCGAAGCATTCTGAGAGATTGCACGGCGCCCTCAAAAGAAGATGGATAGCTCTGTAAAGGTTTTAAGAACGTTAACACCACATGGGGAAACTACGCCATTTTGAATCCTATCGGGGACGCCATATTTTGGGAAACTGGCAGTCACCTCGCAGGGCTGCCATGCTCCGCCAGCAGGCAGTCTTCACGGCTGCCTTGCTGGTGGTTCGCACTGAACGGTGCGCCTGCCAGGCGTCTGAAGGCACCCCCAGAACTGAACACGACGGTGCTGTACAAATTCATGAAGTAGTTGAATAGCTTAGTTGTAGAGCTTACTCGGTATGATGCAAAGCAGCCACAGGTTCCGAATTATTACAAACATAATTATTATTATTTTCAAATGTGAAGTGTACAACGAGGAATGCATATGAAAAGTATCAGTTTTGCTGCAGGATATACTGTACTCATATCGGGTTAACCTTTTTCAAGCTCACGCGAGACCCTCAGTTTGTTTTTGTTTTTGTTTTTTTTAACTCACGTCAGAGAGATTACAAGACTTGGATCCACTTTAATAGTCCAGTAACATTCCACCGCACCTTGACCGACAGACCTGTCTGCATACGGTGACGATGTGATTGTTCCACCAGGGTTAATTAAAACTCTCCCACACTCTGTAAATACATAATGTACTTCGTCTTTTCCTACAGTGAAAATGCTTAATGAATTGTCAAACTTTGCACAACCCAATCATAATTTGTACTCTTGATATTTTACTTACAGTCGTTTACTACTGGTAGCATAATACATTACTATTACCAGTGATGTAATGTTTTTTGCCTTTTGAAGGGTTTCTATGACACTTATGGGAGTTGTTTTTCGTTATTTCAGCGAGGGGCGAAAAAATATATTTGTGCCAGATATGTTTAATACGAAGGAAAAAAAAGGTAATTTTCAAGACAAAAACGCTGATTTATCTGAGGGGTTTCAAAAAGACGATACCTCAGGATCCAAGTTACAATGATATGAACAAAGTGCAAAATTCAGCTTAAGCAATCGAGTTCACATACATTTGCTACAAAAGGCTCTCTGTATGATTATTCCTAACTCCATACCCCGTGTTTGAGTATGTGATGTATTTTACCACCGCTATGCCAAAACTGTTTTAAAGCAAAATAATCACACAGCTTAAAGTAAAACCAATATCGGAATTATTCTCTTTTTGATCAGAAAAGGCAGATTACATCTGCAGGCAGTGTCAAATGGAACGCAATCATGTAGCACACTGTTTTTAATGTAGGTCTTTATTTAGTGTTCCTGCGCTTTACTCTCAGAATTAAAATACAAACACACTTGGCTACACGCGCTCACACTCACACGCACACAAACACACACACACACACTGCAGCTTTTTCCCGAAGACCATACAATTTTATTAGGAAGAATTTACTAAAGGTCCACCCTGAGGAAAGTCACTCCGATTGAAGAACAACTTGTGTTTCTGACATTTTTATTGATAAAAACAAATTGCCTTGCTAAAGATTCATGGCAGATGTGATATTATGCCCCTGTTTGTTAGGTCATATACTTTGCTAAATATTCAGACTCATTAACTGGCTTTAAGAGAATGCAAAGGTTACATAACTATTTTGTAGAAAGCATGCACATCATGTCTTTCACTAAACTTACGTTCGCAGGTCTCACTGGTTACTTTTTCATAACCAGGATAGCATCTACATTCGAATGCCCCAGTTGTGTCGTAACATCTACTGTTTGTTGTATTGCAGGGTGAATTGCCCAGTAGGCATTCATTAATGTTTTGTGTACAATCAGGTGGTGCCCAGCGAGAGAAACAGTGACACAGACCATCGTGTTTGTCGCACCTCTCTGTTCTTTCTGTGTGGCAGTTACATCGGTGTGCGCAGTCGTCTCCAAAGGTCCATTCAGGACAGTCTGGTGGAACATGTGGCCATTGCTTTTGTACAATCATTTTTAATAAGACGATGCTCAAGAATATTGAGCTTTACATGACTGAGATAACTATGTTTTGAACAAACAAACATACACACGCATACATTCACTCACTGACGCTTGCATATATAATACACACACAGATACATTTACAAAAACAGGGAAAAAATTATCGTCTTCTTATTTCTTTAATTCTTTTAAGAACGTGAAAATCTTTGAATATTGATATTGCCAGATATTTACCGGATAAAATATAACTATTTCAGCTAATTAATCAAGCTATTTCTGATGTAAACATACCAATGCACTTGTTCGGGTTATTTGTATCCGGTTTCATTCCTTTCGGACAATAGCATTTTTCCTGACGAGGAGGCCCCGATATCACACCACAGGCATGTGAACAGTTTCTTGAGCACCTCATTTGATCTGGAAAAGAAATGTGTCGCTGTGTTCTTTGGACCCCATATCGAGATCATTCTTTGTCGTACTTTTCGTGTTACAACTTCTCCACGAAAATGGAGGCTTGTCAAACACAATCTCGTTCCGTATCTGGCGCCTAATGTGTCAACCATTCCATTCTTGGTAGAGAAAGTGAACTAGATAATGGAACTGTTGTAAAGGCATTCAGAATGCCATCTAACCACACATGTACGACTAATAGTTCTAAGCCAAATGATTTACTCCTAAAAAAAAATAAGGATTTACATATAATAATAATTAGACAAACTATTAATAGACATGGACAACAGATTGACAGACTGATTGTCCCAGCAGACGGACAGACTGATTGTCCCTTCAGTGACCATTCTCGTTTCAAATTACACTGTAGTTTAAAGGTCTCCAGTACTGAAGGTAACGAGGAAGCATAGACAGTTGATGAAAAACATTAAAGATTACCCTCGCAGGCTCCAGTGGCATTTTCCAGTAGTCCAGCCTTGCATTTGCATTCAAAACCACCATTGGTACTGACGCAAACAGAGTAAGGACCTGGGCATAGATGAGGGTCACTTAAGCATTCATTGGTGTCCTGTGTGCAATTGTCTGAAGTCCATCCATTCTTACAGATGCAACTACCATGCAAATTCGTACAGTATAATGTATTCTCTTGATCACAGGTACAATTCTGCGTACATTCGTCTTCTCCGTATGTGAAAGGCTGGCATTCTGCAAAGACAGAAATTTATACTGAGATGTTTGAAATGATTACGACTAAAATTGAATCATAGCAGATTGAATTATACTGTTTTGGGCAACTTTTCTAGTACCCCCCCCCCCCCACACACACACACACATACAAACAAAAACAGGACGCTGATTGTAATGATTGAACATGGAATATTTGTTAGCAGGTAATGTGTATCAACAATTAATAAACGACCATATTAGTATTTGCCAGGAAATACAAAAAGAATTTACACCTGGTTAATCTGAAAATGATTTCATTTTCTATGAAAACAGTTCTTCAAATTATTTTCTGGACTGTCTTTTCTAAATGTTTCTTTATGAAGTCCATTATTATGTGGGTTTTCCTTCCCATTATAAAACGTACACTGCCATGTGATAAACATATTATTATATTATTCCTTACCATGAGCCCAGTATGACAAGCTGAATCCTGTCCCGGGGGTTCCACTATCAGCATTGAAGCGAATATGTAATTCATGACCCCTTGACCGGATACGAATGCCTTCAGTCCTGAATTGGTTTTGATACCCACATAAACTTCTGAGTAGTACAGGTGACCATCTGCTTGGACCATCGTAAAAGGTCAGGTAGTCATGGCAACTGTCTTCATCTATCCTATTCAGATCAAGATGTTGAAACCTGGAATAATGAAAATACTTTCAAACTTACAGTTCAGCTTGTGAATGCTAGGGCAAATGACTCATTAAAAAATTTAATGAGGAGATTGTTTTATATGATGTGGCAATCTGTACATTTAGGCTTCTTTTTCCGAATAAAAATATGAATATGTGCATTGAGAAAAGGGTTGTTGTTTTTTTAATTTTTTCTCTAGATCAGCTGCTTCTGGATGAGGTGCAACATGAAGGAGGAGGAGTTCTTATGCGCTGCATTTGTGATGATGTTGTGTTCAGTTCAACATTACTGGGTATGATAAGGCAGAGGTTTGAGTGTCATTCGGTCGTCAATCGCGCACTCACCTTACTTCAATGACTTGATTATCAGCTACAGTAATGGTCCACTCACACTGCGTTCGAGGGTAGGCATTGGGAAAGTTGGGAGAAGATATGACACCTGCTTGTTGGGTTAGGCTGCCACCACATGCTGGTCAGACACATTAACACAATTTGGTTTATAACTCATTTGTGATTTCACTATAAATTTTGAAGTGAACTAAGTAATGAGAATGGGATCCATCGACACATCGGTGTGTGCACAACATAAGGAATACTGAAAAAATCCCACTAGATTTTAAAGTTTTACAGGGTCATAAGACATGATTTGCTCTCACCCATCACATTCAAATTAATTATATGTCTGTCTGTTTGTTTTTTGTTTTGCTGTGTACAGAATTTTATCTGCAAAAGTGTCACATTGTTCTTCATTCTCATGCTGTCCATAGTGAAATTTTTCTTCAATAATTTCTTTCTTTTTCTCAAAGGCACTACAAAAATCATGTCTTCTACCTAACTGTGTGAATGCCTCTAAATGGTACATCAAGGGTACTTGATATTATAAACATAAAGGATAATTTTCACACAAAAACACAAGCCTGGCTCATTTAACAAAAAAAGCCGTTATATTGTAGCAACTTTTTTAAAAGTTGATAATAATTATGCCTCCTGCATTTTTTTAGTTTCAATTTTCTTGACAGATGCGGGTTACGTACAGCATCTTTATGTCAGAGTGTAAACAAAGAAAGATAAGTTTTAAGACGTCTAATATTTAAAAATACGATCATTATTTTCACCCCTCTGTTATGTAGGAATAATAGAACACGACACAATTCTGCTTTTGTAGATTTTATACTGCCGGCATTTTCAATAATTAAATTCCTGCAAGGGATTGTCACCGACCTGGGTGTGGTTTTTCTTATAAAACGTGGGTGATTTAAATTTTCTAATATCGTACAGCAATTTTGGTTGTGCCAGTCTGCCGGTTTGGTGTGGATGAAAAACTATCACTAAATCAATACTACAGATGGAACTGGGAGGTGACTTGTGATGTGATATGTTACCTACTGAACAATTTTCGGACTACACCCAAAATGGTGAGCATGCACTTACTGCAGGTCGGGATAGCATAACTGTGATGCTGTAAGTACCATGTATGTAGAGTAATTTGACTATTAATTCTATACTGAGACCAGATTTACTCACCCGTTGCTGCCACTGTGAAATGGATAAGGCATGACAAGACGACCACCTCGCACCAACAACCAGTGAACTGCCTGGTCATAGCTGAGCCACGAATTTACATCCGGCTACACTTTTTTTTTTCTGCAAGTGCAAGGCACGGCAGTTATTGGTAATACAAACACTCTTCGAGAAATGCATCTTCAATATTCCTAACGGTTGCAGTCTGAAACAGCAGGTAACGTGGGTAATTTTTACACCCTTAAAAGTGTCATGAGCGGACTTGTGCCCATTGTGCACGGGCTAAGACCCGTGAATCGTGATTTCGGGGTAAGCAAAGCCTCACGCTGTACTACTGTAGATTGTATTGAGAGCTGTAGGCTCGGGGAGCGTGATTAGGGAGGAGAGCTGAGCTTTGCACCGGACTAGATATTTTGTTAGTAAGGGAAAGTTAACCAATGAAATGAAAGGGGCATGGCCACCACGGGGGAGGGGGGGGGAGTATGAAAGAAGGGACCACGAGTTTTGAAATCAGATGATACAGATCATAGAGGCATTCGTGCGACGAAGTAATCTCGGCCAGTCCTCCAGGTCTGAGTTGGAGTGAACGTGGGTAGACGATCAAGAAGATACGATTGTACGGACGAAGAGAGCTGACACTAAGAAAGATAGCTCCATGTCTCTTTGTACCAGACTGAGTGTACATACATCGCCACACACTGATTTCGTTCACCTCTACTGGGAGCAAACAATGGTATGTGTCTTAGAGATTAGTCATTGAGGCAGAGGACCATCGTGACAGTGTAAGAGAAACCTCTGTCCGCCATAATAAGATATGCCCCGGAATCACGAGACGTTGTTTAAACCAGAACTGTTAGTTTGTACTTTCCAGGAGTTAATTAAAATAGCATCAACAGTGTGATGAGAATTAGTATTGTAGAGAATGAGAGCGATTTATTAATTGTCCATCTAGAGTAGTTTTACTTAAGTATTCTCAGAGTTGGTTCATGCTTTATAAGCATAGTGATGTGTTGGGACCATCTATGCATTCAAATTGTGATGTCATAACTACTACAGGTCCTTGACAGCGAGTCTAGTGACTTGCCAGCATAGATTCTATTGATAGCGTATTTGTATAACCCATTCACGTAAATAGAGATAAATTATATATATATTTGCAGTCGTAATTAGGATAAGAAGTGATAGTTACTTAAGAGTGATAGTCAGTTTGCTTGGAATCTACACCTTTAATATATATTTTTGCATCATATTGTAGTCAATACACGACTACTGCCCTTCAGGCCTGCCTCAAATTTATAACTTGTGTTATGTTGTTGTTGACTTGTGTGCCCGCAACGAGTGTGAGTTAGCCCTCTCTTGCAGTTGACAGCTATACCTCTAAAACCCTAACTCAGCTCGTGACAAAAAGTATATTATACAAATCGAGGGCCTCGTGGCAAACTGTCGTAACTTTTTTTTTTTTTTCAAAAGAAGCACAAAAACTGAATAAACTTTTTTTTTTTATCACACTCAATAATTATGGTAAAAAAAGTATTTGACCATTAGTTTTGAGAATTTAACCCCCAACTTATAACTCAGCCTGTGGGCTGCAGAGGACTAAAAGCATGCCAAATATATCATTTTTTTAAAAAGTCGAATTACGATAGTTTACCTTAAAGTCCAATGGGACAATTCTTGAGTAAATTCATGTATGCTGTGAGTAACCGGGGACTGAATGTTTAGAATCAATAACTGGCATTCATATGAGTAAATTTAAACATGAACAGCAAGTAAAAATATGGAATTTATGTAATTAGTTTTCCTTGTCTAATGGTTTTATTAATATATACTGGTGATCAAAAGAAACGCGAAAACTTTCATGATTATTTTCTCATTTAATAATGTAATCTGTCACAAAAATATCCGATTCATTCGACACCAGGGAGATCACTGCAACATTTACAAGCAAAGGAATTTGGGTCACTCTCTAATTTGGAGAGTTATGCCCCTTGAATTTGTATTGAGACAAAAGCACGTGGGAGTATGAAAGTTGCGTGAAAAGTGCAAAACAATAGATGATTTGTGCTCACTCAGACATGGGTATAAAGGGGGAGGTCAAATTAGTAGCTGGTCATTCTGAATTAAGCCGCAACAACAATGCCTCGCCGAAGTGTGGAAAATCGAGAAAGAGCTATAGGGCGAGTGGAGGCGGGAGAACGACCAGAGGTGGTTGCGACTGCCTTAGGTGTCCATATCTCGACGATTTATCGCCTTCGAGAACATTTTCAGTAAAATCAGTCCACAGCAGACAGGCCGAGAAGTGGCAGACCGAGTGTAACGGATGCACGTGCAGATCGCCAAATTGTTCGCCGTCATGTGGCCGATCACTTTGCTACTGCAGCAGAGACCGCTAGAAACACCATTGGTGTGCATGGACAACCCACCAGTCGACATACTGTGCGCCGCCGACTGCGCGACCAGAATCTTCAATGTCGACGACCATATGGAGGAACTATTCTTACTCCTCGGCATCACCAGGATCGTCTTAACTGGGCACAAAGGCACATAAACTGGCGCATGAGAGAGTGGTCGAGAATCCTGTTCACCGATGAGAGCCTCTTTTGCATAGACAATGCAAACAGAATACGAGTGTATCGTCGGACAAGTGAACGTTTATTGGATGAGTGTGTTTTGGAAAGGGACAGATTGGGAGGATTTCGAGTGGTGCTGTTGGATGGAATTGCTCACAAAGAGATCATAGGGCCAGTATTCTTCCAAAATCAAGGCTAAGGACGTTGAAATGAAGTCAGTGCATAGCGCTACATCAGTGAAATTCGGAGATCATACATCATCCATTTTTTCCATTGACATGCAAACTTCACTTTACAGCAAGATAATGCACGGACACACACTGCAAGAGCTACGCAAGACTTTATACAACGTCATGGAATCCCTCTTCTGCCTCATCCAGCCCGCAGCCCGGATTTGAATCCCATAGATCTTTGGGATGAATTGGAAAGGCGCCTCGAGGGGAGACAACCACGACCTAGAACAGCCCAAGAGCTACAGGCAGCTCTTCTTGATGAATGGAGAAATGTTCCTAGGCACCTCACTAACAATCTTGTGGCGTCTATGTACCAGAGATGCAACGCAGTCATCCAGGCAAATTGTGGCCACATACAATATTGATTCCTGTATCGAGGGACACGTGAGTAGTTGGTTGGATTTAAAAAGGCGATAGTAAAACTAATCTACCTTTAATGCTCTTTACTTCACTGAATTTGTTTGCCAAAACTTTGTCATGGAAAGATAGCCTGGGGGCTGTAATGATACATGACATTTACATGAAATATTATTTTCGCGTTTCTTTTGATCATGAGTATATATATAATTATATATGTGAGTGTGCATGAGAAAACCCACAATATGTCGAAAGAGCTGATTTTGAGAAAAACGGCTTTGAAGTGAAAATATGGGTCCGACACAAACTTCCAACTTGGCTGTTGTTTAGGGGACCGTGGCATGTTACAGGGTAAACTGTAGACGAGCATTGAACACTACTCACTATGATCTCTATAAAAGCTTTGTAATTAGACTACGGTCTCCTAACAAGATCCAAAAACTTCCGACTTGGCTGTTGTTTAGGGGACCGTGGCATGTTACAGGGTAAACTGTAGATGAGCAGTGAACACTACTCACTATGATCTCTATACCGGCTTAGTTATTAGACTACGGTCTCCTAACAGCAATCACTCCAATATTACTGGGCCAATTAGCTATTGCCACTTTTGGGATTAAATGCCGTTTTCTCAAAATCTTGTTTTAGGGGTGTCACTGACTTCAATTTATCAGGGATGTCTTGTCTTTTATTATATGTACAGAACTCAAAATGTCATGTTTTCGACATATTGTGGGTTTTCTCATGCACACTCACATATTTCATTCGTTCCTATTGCGTATTTGATAGGCCTCTTTCACATCACGGTAATCATTTCGCTGTACTAACTAATAATTGATTGAAATAACATGCAAGTGAATCGTTGCAATGCTTGTTTCGATAATGATCTATTCATCTGATCCTCGCAAAAAAAAAAACAACAACTTTGACAATGTCTGCTTCGGGCTCCGAAATGGAAAGATAATAACCTATCTAAGAGTAAACTTGGTTTCTTTTTCTAACCACCTATACGGCAAACCGCAGGATAGAATTAAACAGGTGTAATCATTTCAGGCGAAGATGATAGGCATAGGTCTAAATTTCAGTATTGCAATTTTAGATGTTTACACATTGCACATTTAGATTTTTAGCCCTAGATCAAAAGATCTAGAATTAGCCTGGTTAGACTGACAGACTTCCTTTCTCATCTGAGAACTTGTAACAGATACATGACCATTTTTTGTCAATAAAGGTTGGCATATTACTTTAATTCTATTTCTAGTTTACAGTGTGTTTGGAGATCTGTCACGACAGAAAGGTTCTTGTTGTTTTTTTCCTTTGTTTTTTTTCTCCTGTATCGTTTTCTTACTGTTGCTAACACAGACCGTTGTAGCGTACAGCCTTTCTTTTTTATCTTCCAAGCCCTGCTGCCACCCCACAGATTTTCCGGGGGGGGGGGGGTGTTGTTGTTTTATCCCCATTATTTATTACATCACTACTTTTTGGATCTTTGTTTCGTTTAGTTCTGATTAGTCTCAAAGAAAAACTATACACATCAAATATTTTCTAAGTAAACAAGACAATTACAGTTGAGTGTGAATTGATTTGCCTCTATCTTAGAAAGAAAAATACTGAATAATTACAGGGAACTACCTGTTCTTTGTGATCTGGTATTTCATACTTGGAAAAGGCCTAATCTGTATAGTACAGGTATTTTTTATACTTAGTTTACTAATTACCTTAAGGTGTATTAGAATCAAACAACGTCCAGTTTCATTGAATGGAATATGTAACGTCTTAGTCTGTATAAAGCTGGACTTCTTGTTTGCTTTGAATCCAAACACAGTCTTTAATATAATTATTCTACATCACCTTCAGTGTGCGTCCAAATCGCCGTGTTCTGGTTTTAGCTCATAAAATGATTACATATACGCGTCCATAGTTTATGTGTACTTGTATAATAATTAAAAACGATCGTTCTATTTTGAAGAACAGCATTGGCAAGGATGTCACTTTCAACACCCATTAAACAAGCTGACCAAGGCTTGCATTGCTGCAAATGTTTATTGGTGCGTTCTGGTTAAATGTTATATTTATTTATTTGCTTACTGTACAACATTTAGAATGAAATTTAATTAGGGTTTTATAGGAACTCGTATCTGAAAAATGAATGTTTATTTTCGTAAAACATCATTTTCAAGGATGTCCATTTCAGGGTCCATTGAAAATATATGACACGGGCATGTACTGCTGCAACTTTTATTTGTGTGTTCTGGCTTGAAGTCATATTATTTATTTTCTTACTGTATAACATATAAGTGTGAACTTTGATTCCAGTTTTAAGTTCAATCATCTCTGTTGTTGTTTAGTATCTGGTCAAGAGCATTGTACAGAATTATAGCGAAGGTAAAGTTGTAACTTGAAGAATGTATTTGGTTTACCTACCTAACAAAGCGATGAGCCCGTTCCTGATAAATGCGATGAACAACTGACGAAGTTGACAGGGCTAGGAGACACCTGACAATCAGACTTTCCGGAAGTCTATGCACAATGATATACCTTTGAGCTGAATCTGGGAGCAGGACCATAGCACTTCTGTTATCTGCTGACGTAAATTGTGCAGGGGCGTGTAAATTTGGAAGCCGTCCGAGCCCCATAAATTAAGGTAGTGTAAATAAAAATGGTGAATGGCATAAGAGAGGAAATTTAGAAAGTTATTCTTTAATGTACAAATATTAAATATATTCAAAGGATCTAATCAGATTGCTTGGGGGTGGGAGGATTTGGATAACTTAAGCTTTTGAAGCTATTCCTATGTGTCACAAATCCCAGACTGGGAGATGTAATAAGTATGACAGGACAACAATCACGAACAAACAAGTTTAACACTTAACAGAACAACCCATCAGACTCACACATTTATTAAACATAATTATACATATAATAGCGCAATTACATACATTATATTATTGAAATGACTGCCGTACAACGGCCTTATTCTCACACACACTCTCCCTCGGATCCACAATCCGGTAGTTACTCCTAAAGGCACTTCGGCCTCAGCCTCTCCCCTCAGGGTCTTAATAGTACATTAATGATTCACTGGCACCGCAGTCTCTCAATATCACCTTCCTATTGTCATACACCTTAGCACTCCCCTAGCACCTCAGCAGGGCAATAACACATTATTATTTCCATAGCCATCAACATGGCAACAACATAGTATCAGTTCACTAGCCTATCAACATGGCAACAACATAGTATCAGTTCACTAGCCTATCAACATGGCAACAATATAGTATCTCATTCACTCTCATATCTACGTCCCTGTCCGTGACCTGACTGCCACGACTTTATGTGCCTCTACTGTCCTGCACTGACAGCCTCACTTCTGGCCTATGTGTGGCCTCCGGCCCTATGCTGGCCTATCCCCTGTGCTCATCGAGGTGGCTCTGCGGCCCGTCCCCGACACCAGTCATAACTGGAAAGACTCTCACTAGTCTTCTCGACTGCTTCCCCTTTATGTCCGCCCGATGGGCTTTTATTCACAGGTCCGATCCCTAGGACCTTCTAACTTGCAGTGATAGTAATACCGCGCTTTCGCCTCCTTCAGACCCCGCCCCCACTACTCACAACAGCACGCTTAACTTGCTGTCTACTGTGAGCCTTTCTTACTCTACACCCGCTCTGTAGCAATCCCCTTAATTGCACTCACTCCACTCGTGACATCATCCCCCACCCCAAAAAAATTAATGCAATTAATTTCAAATCGCATCAAGATGACTGTCAACGAGTGAGCGTGAGCAATACCTACACTAAAAAAACTGACCTAGCAGTTCCCCTAGTATATAAAATACCGAAATCAGGGGAAAATATGGGGATCAATATGGCCTGAAATATGCATATATGTGTCACATCATGAATAGCTAACTAACCACAATACTTAATACAGAATCAAAAACCATTCAACCTATCAACCATTCTTCATATCATATTTATAATGTCAATATTTTAAAGTGGACTTATTCACACAGATCCTGTCAATGTTCCTGTTCTCCGATGTATAAGCTCCCGAAATCCTGCCCTAGGCTCGACTAAGGTAGTCGGCGATATGATTGCTGGTTCCTGGAATTGGTTGAATAACGAAGGTATACGGCTGCAAAGCCAATGCCCATCTAGACAAGCGTGGGCTGGACGAACGATTCTTCGACAAAAATGTCAGTGGCTTGTGGTCCGTCTGGATACAAAATTCTCGTCCCATGAGATAACGTCCTAGTTTCTGGACGGACCAGACAATGGCAAGACACTCACGCTCTATCACAGAATACTTTCTTTCTCTCTGCAATAACTTCCTACTGACATAACATACAGGATGGAGACATTCGTTCTTCTCCTGTAGAAGACAAGCGCCGACACCAGAGTCCGACGCATCCGTTCTGAGGATAAAATTAGATCGAAAATCGGGTAATATCAGAACGGGTGACGATGATAATGCTGTCACCAAATTATCAAATGCTGTCTGACATTCAGACGTCCACTGGACCTTATCGGGTTGTCCCTTCTTAGTAAGGTCAGTAAGAGAAGATGACAAGGAGGAAAAATTTGGAATGAACTTTCTATAATAATTTAAAATCCCGACTAAGCTTCTGACTTGTTTCTTTGTTTTAGGGATTTGCAACCCTACTAACTTGTCAATTTTTGTTTCTTCAGGTCTCTGAACACCTCTACCCACAATATGTCCTAAGAATACTATCTCTGGACATGCCAAATCCATCTTTGCGGGTTTAGCCGTTAACCCAAAATGACGTAATCGTTGAAAAATTACTGTTAGTGTCTGAATATGATCAGACCATGTCGACGTATGGCATGCTATATCATCAAAGAATGACACGACATTAGGTATGTCCTTCAACACTAATCTCATTAATCGTGCAAACGTCGCTGGCGCGTTTACCAACCCAAATGGCATGACCTTAAATTGGAATAATCCAATGGGCGTTTGGAACGCCGTGTATTGTTTAGACTCCTCAGTAAGCGGGATTTCCCAATAACCTTTCGTTAAATCTATCTTGGAAAACCACGTGGACCCGGCCAATGAAGCTATTAATTCCTCCTGAAACGGAATAGGCTCCCTATCGCCTACCGTAATAGTGTTCAATCTTCGAAAATCAATACAGAACCGCACCGATCCATCAAGTTTCTTCACGAGGACGATGGGTGATGAATACGGCGATGTTGATGGTTCTATCACATCTAACTTCAACATTGACTCAACTTCCTTTATGACCCTATCCCTCGACGAAAAAGGCAACGGATACGGTCTAAGAAATACTGGCTTATCCGAAGTCAACTTTATTTGGTGCTGGATCACCGTAGTGCGACCCGGCAAATCCGTAACAACATCCGGAAATGACGCTAACAGGGTCTCAAGTTCCCTACTCCTTGAACTCGTAAGGTCAGGGTTAATTTTTACGTCCCTGTAACCTTGTGTCGCAGTTAACTCCGGCAATTGAATTTGTAACTCTTCCTGCGCCTCGGTGTCGCTTACGTCACAGTCCAACTGGTCTACGACCCCCGTACAAGCAATAGAGAAGACAGTCTCCTCTGGTCTTGTCTGTGCACACAGATACTGTGGTCTCTCATAAAATCTCTGTAGCATATTAACATGGAAAACCTTACCCGTTCCATCAATGTGGATAGCGTAATCTACCTTTGAAACAACTCGCTCAATAACATAAGGGCCTTTCCATGTCATCAATAACTTATTATGGTCCGTAGGTAACAACAACAGAACCTTGTCTCCTGGCTTAAAAATTCTCAGTTTGGAACCTCTATCTTTATAGTCTTTTGCTCTTTTCGAAGCGATACTAGAACTTCTTGTGCTATAGTGCGCGCTGAAGATAGTCTTTCTCTTAAATCAACAAGGTCTATCGAAACCTTTTTAAACGGTTCCGAAACCGTGGGGATCTTTTGAAGAGGAGTCTGGGGTGTACGACCCTTATGCGTCGTCTTTTGGCACGCACTGCACGTCTTACAATATAAACGTACATCTCTGTATACTGACGGCCAATAAAAATCTTTCAGAACTCTCTCCTTGGTTCTAGCACTTCCCATATGACCCGCTAGTGGAACATCATGGGCCAGACGCAATACTGTAGCAATTAACGACCGTGGCACGACGACCTGCTTTTGAACGGAAGCCACCGTGACGTACATACGGAACAGAATGCCCCCCTGGACAAAAAGGGAAGATGACCCGTTCTTATATTTCCTCGTTTTCTCGGTTCGCGCTTCCCCAAAACATGGGTTTAATGATGGGTCCTCCCTTTGTAATCTCGCCAAGCGCTCTGGCGTGATATCTAGGTTGACCGCTGGCGTAGCCAAAGGTCTAATCTTATCTTTATCGGCTACCCGTCGGCGTGTTTCGACCGCGGCGCAAAAGTCAATACCTTTTGATTGCGACCATGCTTGCACGTTCTCATCGGAAGGGGAAACGACCCGTGATACATTCCCAATGATGAGCTGGGCGCCTGGAAAACAACCAACGACTGCTTCGACTTCCCCGCTAAGGAAAGGTGTATCTATCATTATTCTTGCCATGGGTAATTTCTCAATGGCCCCCGAAAATTGGATGCACGGGACAGTCTCACCTGTAAGCTGTGAATCCCGAATGCAGTCTCTATGCACTCCCACAACGGTAGATCCCGTATCTCGTAAAACCGAGACCGGTTCGTCCCCAACAAACCCCGGATAAACCCTAAGACCACCTCCTGTATGACATGAATTTATGATGGGGATCTTTCTCCCACAAGGTAAAACACCGGAAGATAATAACTTCTCACAACTGGGACACTTAGAATACTGTCCGCCTCCGTTGTCCGATGTAACACACGCAGCCGCATGATGAAATTTATTTGGGGAACATGGACTGGAGCTACTGTCCACGTTCGCCGCTATCCTACCTGCAGGGCAGTTCACGCTGATGTGATCTGCTCTTCCGCAGTTCCAACACTTCGCGGCCCTACACTCGCGCGAAAAGTGACCCACGCGTCCGCAAGTCCAACACTCCGCTCCCTGTGCTGCCCTAGGCCTGGGTCCCCGTGACCCCTCGCGACCGGAACTAGAGTCCCTATGCCGTCGGTCATCGGCAAAGGTCACAACTCGCCCCCGGCCATTACCGCGACCTAGCCCTCCTGCTCGGTCAAACTTACCGGATCCATATGCCGGTGATTGGTGATAGCCCCTACGCTGCCCCTGGGCTTGCCCGCTATAGGCACCACGCTGACGCGACCTGTCCCCAAGTCCTGCCGGCGACCCCTCGACAACGGCGACGTACCCCGCATCTTGGACGTACGCCCTGGCGACTGGTTTGGACGGATGTGCCGTACGGTATGCCTCCGCCAACTTAGACGCCTCCTGCACCGTCGCGGGCTCGTTCTCTTTCAGGAAAGCCACCAGATCTTTGTGGCACGACGCGTACAGCTGGTCACGGATCATTAGGTCTTTTAGTTTAGCAAAATCCGTGCCCACATGCGCCAGGTCTACCCAGTTCGCGAAATACTCCGTTAGTCTCGCGACGAAGGCAGCAAAGTCCTCCCTGGTGTCTGCACGTGCTCGCCTAAACTGCTCCCGGAAATATTCCTCGGTACGCGCAAATCGGCGAAGCAGCAAAGCCTTCAGCTTATCGTAATCTTGCACGTCTTCGCGCTGTAGCTCTTTAAAGTATGTTAACGCTCGCCCCTGCAATAGCGACGCCAGGTACGTGGCCCATAATTCCTTATTTTCCCCCCATTGCAATTGTGCGTTCAGCTCGAACCTGTAAAGGAAGGCGTCTATGTCGTCCTTCCGGTCGTCGAACGTAGGGAGCTTAATCCGAACACCACCTTTATTGTGTACCTGCCGCTCAACTGTTTCTGTTGGCGCATTCTTATTGATTTCCAACTCGGCGATTCTTATTCGCGCCTCTCTCTCCTGTTGCTTATCCCTAGCCTCTATCTCCCGCTCTTGGGCTTCTATCTCCCTTAACTTTAACTCCCTCTCCTGCTCCTGAGCCTTAGCCTCTCTTTCCTGTTGCTTAGCCTCTAACTCCTTTAACTTAAACTCTCTTTCCTCTTCCTTATCCTTAGCCTCTCTTTCCTCTTCTCTCTGTCGCTCTTGAGCCTCTTTTTCTCGCTCTCTATCCTTAGCACGCTCATCGCGCAAATCCGCCTGTTGTTCTTTAATCCAGCCGCGTAGCTCCTCTCCCTCCAGGCCAAGTTCCTTACCCAACTTCATTAGTTGTTGGAGTTCCGCCATTTCACAGATTTATGGTTATGGTATCTATTATGCGAACGACCAACCTGTCGGTATGATCACTAACGATACGACCAGAGACCTGAGATCACACCAGATATAACAATACCCAGTTCAGAATACAATTCAGAAATTTACCTTTACAGCACAACTACTTCTATATCTACAAAATGTATAGCACTATTAATTATAAAAAGAATAGAAAAGACAAGAATAAGGAAATTTAGTAGAAAGACCACAAGGACGTCAAGGACAACGAACCAGACTAGGACAAAGCTTCTACAAAAAAAAACTATAATGGAAAAAAGAATGCAACCTAACTACGCCGATTACACTACACGGTACAACAAGAACAGAGTCTGAAAAAAAAGAACGTATCTACAGATAGGGAAGAAAGAGGGACAAGAGAATACGTCTTCCTGCCGAACAGAGAAGATATCGACGCTACAACTAAACAAAAATACAGGTCCCTACAGAACTGTTCACTGTGGTGAACGCGGTTCCAAGTTTAGCCCACCTCCCGAAGAGGATAAACTACGCTCACCACAGCAAACCCGCGCCACCGCCCGTATAACCTATAACGACAACAACAGCAAAAACAGGGAAACAGACAGATGAAGAGACAGCCCTTAATCCAGGGCACAAAATTTTCACTTAACTTTTGAAATTTTGAGTAAAACCTCTCCCTTCAATCGGAGCTCTGGCTGCTCGTCTCCTCAGGCTGCACGCACACACTCTGGAAAGTTTAAATACACATTAATACCTATTCATAGCAATACATGCATCAATATACATTCATTAATATACATAAATCATATCATGAAATGTCCATTCATCCAACGAACAAGACAGCACAAATACCTACTAACTAACTACAACTAAATATTACGAAAATGGACGAGTCACAATGGACGAGCCCCCAATGTCACAAATCCCAGACTGGGAGATGTAATAAGTATGACAGGACAACAATCACGAACAAACAAGTTTAACACTTAACAGAACAACCCATCAGACTCACACATTTATTAAACATAATTATACATATAATAGCGCAATTACATACATTATATTATTGAAATGACTGCCGTACAACGGCCTTATTCTCACACACACTCTCCCTCGGATCCACAATCCGGTAGTTACTCCTAAAGGCACTTCGGCCTCAGCCTCTCCCCTCAGGGTCTTAATAGTACATTAATGATTCACTGGCACCGCAGTCTCTCAATATCACCTTCCTATTGTCATACACCTTAGCACTCCCCTAGCACCTCAGCAGGGCAATAACACATTATTATTTCCATAGCCATCAACATGGCAACAACATAGTATCAGTTCACTAGCCTATCAACATGGCAACAACATAGTATCAGTTCACTAGCCTATCAACATGGCAACAATATAGTATCTCATTCACTCTCATATCTACGTCCCTGTCCGTGACCTGACTGCCACGACTTTATGTGCCTCTACTGTCCTGCACTGACAGCCTCACTTCTGGCCTATGTGTGGCCTCCGGCCCTATGCTGGCCTATCCCCTGTGCTCATCGAGGTGGCTCTGCGGCCCGTCCCCGACACCAGTCATAACTGGAAAGACTCTCACTAGTCTTCTCGACTGCTTCCCCTTTATGTCCGCCCGATGGGCTTTTATTCACAGGTCCGATCCCTAGGACCTTCTAACTTGCAGTGATAGTAATACCGCGCTTTCGCCTCCTTCAGACCCCGCCCCCACTACTCACAACAGCACGCTTAACTTGCTGTCTACTGTGAGCCTTTCTTACTCTACACCCGCTCTGTAGCAATCCCCTTAATTGCACTCACTCCACTCGTGACACTATGCACGTTTTACTTTCCGCCAATACCACATAAGCACCATTCCACCCATTTTTTGGTTGTTGTTTTTTTCTGTATTTTGTAAAACAATGCCAGGCAATGGTCTACGTAACCATTATAGAGGTCAGTCACAATACAGCATTGGTCTCTGAAGACCACAGAATAGGGGACTATCAGAAGCGAAAGAAACCCAATTTTTGTGACTACAGGGAATATGGGCACAGTCATATTGTATGAAATGCAACTTCACTTGACTTGATCGGCGGTAAACAATACCCATTTGTACATTTCGACGGGGAGTAAGAACTTTCAAACAGCTCTAAATAGTTTCAGTCAACCCAAAAACATGAACAAACCATATATAGTAAACAGATATCTGAAACTGGTAGGACATTAAAGAGTTAACATCGATGCTGTTTCGGTATTGAAATGGTTAAACTTCACGTCTTGAATATAACCCGATCTCCGGTGGCCGTAGGTTAATGATATTATTAGGTTATTTTAATCCGCCAATCAGCAAATGAAAAACCTTCAGCTATGCATGTCAGGAACATGTGACTACATGATCTCAGAATGTACACCGTGGTGTAGTAATTTTCCTGATAACATTGACGTAACTAATTAGGATGGGTTAAATAAAAAAGACGCTCTTTCAAAGTTATGCTTTTTAAAACGCTGGCTGAATTAGTCTGTCCTGATATTCAAATACCAGGTAACAGGTCAACAACCATTGCCAAAACCAAGTTGGTTATTACAGTTTTTATTGGTTACATCCATACGTTATTTTGATCAAGGACAGGGTGGATGGCAGGAAAAGCCATATAGCTAGAATGAAGACAGCAACAAGAGTGGCAGAGGGTGGGTTGGGGGAAGGCACATGGCAGAGAAACAAATCCACATGATGAGATATTTATCTTGAAGGAAACGAACCTCGAAAGTAAAGGTGGTGGTCGGAAGTGAAGGGGGGGGGGGGGGCTAGAGAAAGAGAAAATGGAAACGACCCAAACTTGTCTGGGTTTGACCAAATCTAGCCATAGAGAAAGAGTCAGTTTGTTATTATTTGTAAATGGGATATTAAGTGAAGGAGACCCTCTACCATGAAAACCTTTCTCAAAGTTTTAATGATAACATTAAAAATGTCCACTAAGATTGCATGGTTTCGCATCGAGGATATTCACTGTGGTGGAAAGAACCCAGAGAAAACAATTGCGAGTAACTATGCAGACTGATAAAGTAGGCGCCTACTTTAGTCAAGTGCTGATAAAGGAAGTAGGCGCCTACTTTAGTCAAGTGCTGATAAAGGAAGTAGGCGCCTACTTTAGTCAAGTGCTGATAAAGGAAGTAGGCGCCTACTTTAGTCAAGTGCTGATAACTAGTGTGGTTACATGGACTGTTTATAAGTGCTGGGATACCGCTCATATCATGTTTTTTCATGTCAAAGGTAGTGACGACCATATCCTTTTCCCGTGTAGTGCAAAAAAAGGTGTGCACGGGAACAGTCCTGACCAAGATTCCTCAGCTCTGTATTGATAACGTATCTAACAAGTGTTTCGAGCTGACTTTTTTTTAATCCATTATCATAAGTCATGCACCAGGACTGTAGAACAGCCATCCAACGTCGAGGATTTCTCAGTTTCCTCTCTGACCTCAAACAATTTCTCCTGTACAATATCTCTCACCCACACAACCCTGACAGAGCCGACTTAACGAATGGGCACACGGGGCAGTGGCTCAGGGGCCTCAACGAGCAAAATCAGTTAGTTTTTGAAATAGAGAATAAAATCCAGGATATCACTAAAGAATCCCTATCAGGGCAATACATGCTTTACCCGGGGGCCCTTAAAGATATTAAGAAGGCCCTAAACGCTGATGATACCATCTTGCTTAAACGATATCTCCCTAGGACCACTACAGTGATTCTTGTCCATCTGTCTCACATCTCTGCCCCATATAACTTTCTCATACACGTCATATTGCCCTCACATATTATTTCTTACCCATATCACCCCCAGTTTACAATACTGCGTCTTCATCTCCCTCGCCTCGTCCCACCCACCGGCGTTTCGTGTCAGTATAATTATCAGTATAATTATGTTCTTCACCCCCTCACCCCCTATCCCAACCTCCCAGCAACCCCTCTTCCCCTAAAAAGACCGCACCAAAACAAAAACAATTGGAAAAAAAACAAAACAACCAACGCACAAAAACAACCACCAATTCAAATTGTTGTGACAGAATACGCAAATTGATCTGTAGATCTTGAGTTTTGTGTCTGGCGGATGTGAATCACCACATTCTGTATCATAAGCTCTAACGCCTTTCCTCTCATCTGGACATAAATTCCCGGGTCGGGCTTCAAAACTGAAAATATAATTTAAACAACGATGTCAGAAATTAGACTGACACCTTAAATAAAATTCATACCTCATTGCAAAGTCTTTGTCGGCCAACCTTACAGTATTGAAACGATGAGAAGAATGCCTTATTCCTCTTAGCTGACGACAGAATCCCTGGACATGCCAAGAAACAGTCAAGGACATGCAAGAGTGCTACAAAAAATCCCTGGATTTAACGAATATTGAATTTGTACACTCTACCGACAGAGCTCTTATCTCCAAAGTAATCTTAGAGAGTTCGATGTACTATGTCGTTAACGTAGGCCTATATATGCGCCCTGTATAAATGATGAAAAGGGACCTTTTCTGAGAGATTTAAACAATACTATAAAGGAACAGATTGGGGGTGCAATGGATAATGTCATAATCATGGGGGACCTCAATACAGTTTGGAGCAATAAATTAGACATCATTTCAGGCCTCGCGCATAGCGCCCAGAATATCAAAGATCTAAGAAGTTGCATCAATGACTTAAACCTGAGTGACATCTGGCGATTACACCATCCCGGGAAGAAGGAGCACACCTGGAGCAGAAGCAGCCCTCCTTCCGCCAGAAGGTTAGATTATATATTTGCTGGGGAAGGATTAACATCGCTGTTTACAAGGTGTGAAATTCAAAGTGTTGGCTTCAGTGACCATCTAGCTGTAAAGGCGACACTGTCTTCTTCTTCGTTTGTTTATGGCAAAGGCTATTATAAACTAAATGTATCCTTATTACGAGATAATGTCTATGTCTCTCTGATTAAAAGTGCCATTGCAGAAACCGTAGAGAATTTTCCAGAATTGAACCCTCACCTGCTCTGGGAGATGCTGAAAGTTAGGGTTCGTGAAGTAAGTATGGCCTATGGCAAAGAAAAAGCCGCTAAATCCACAGTAAAAAGAAGAATCTTCTAGCAAAACTAAATGAATTAGAACGAGAATTAATCTCAGATCCCACTAATCTTAGACTTCATAGAGAAATCTCTACCGTTAAAAAGGAATTAGAGGTGTACATAATGGCAGCTGCTAGAGGGGCCCAAGTCAGATCCAGAATCAAGTGGATAGAAGACGGTGAAAAATCAAGTAAGTATTTTTTGCAGTTAGAAAAGACCAGAGGCATAAATAACACCATCCACAAGATATGCTCTCCAGAAGGCCAAATTATCACTGACCGAGATGAAATATTAGAAATAATATCTTACTACGAAAATCTTTATAAAGAAACGAAGAAATCTGAAGATATCACCAATCAGCAATACAAGTTCATTGAGAACATAGAGGTTCCAACATTAAGTGACGGAGATAGAGAGATGTGTGACTCGCCACTAACACTGTCTGAAATTGCAATGGCACTTAAACATACAAAAAACGGCTCCTGTCCAGGATCAGATGGACTGCCTGTAGAGTTCTACAAGTTCTTCTGGAAGGATATATGTCAATTACTATTCAAATCAATAAATTACAGCTTTGAAACTAATACGCTGTCCTTTTCACAGAATAAAGGCATCATCTCTCTCCTGTTCAAAGGAAAGGGACTGAAACGCGACCTTCTAGAAAACTGGAGACCCATCACCATAACAAATACAGATTACAAGTTGATAGCCAAGGCATTGTCATTAAGGCTGAAGCAAGTCATGCCCCTCTTGATACATCACAACCAGACGGGTTTTATCCGAGGCAGACACATATCCTCCCTTCTGAGAGAGCTGGATGACCTCATAGAACACGAAAAGGAGAAAAACAGTAACAGCATTCTGCTATCTGTAGACTACCGTAAAGGCTTCGATTCTATATCCAGGCAGTGCATGGTTAATGCCTTTAATATATTCGGTTTTGGCGGAAATTTAAAAAAATGGATGAACATTATATCCACAGGTTCCATTATAAGTGTCAAGAATGGAGGACACATTTCTAGGGAATTTAAACTGGAACGGGGCGTGAAGCAAGGATGCCCTCTCTCACCTCTGATCTTTATCCTGACTGCTGAGCTCCTAGCACTCAATATAAGACAGGACGAAAGCATAGAAGGTATTAAGTATCCTAAGTCCCAGACGAAAACAATCATCAGACAGTACGCTGATGACACAACGCTGTTCCTGCGGAATTTAATAGATTTTCGAGAAGTTCTTTCTAAAATCAAATCTTTCTCTTTATTTTCAGGATTGGAACTAAACAAGAACAAATCATACGCAATGTGTTTGGGCAAAAAGAATGTATCGTTTGTGGAAAAATGAAAAATTCTAGGTATTTTTTTCAGTTCTCAAAAGCCTGCCCAAGACCTGGAGGAAAACTGGACAGGCAAAATAGAGTACATAGAGAACATGGTTGGAGCATGGTCTAGACGTGATTTGTCAATTATAGGCAAAATTCAAGTTATTAAAACCTTTGGAGTATCCCAGATACAGCATATAATACAAAGTATATCACTGCCTTTGAAAATTCTTGAGAAAATCAACCGAATATTCTTTAGGTTTATCTGGAAGCGTCGCTTCTCAAATACTAGAGCCTTCGAAAAGGTAAAGAGGTAGATTATGTGCGACCAGTACCACCAGGGTGGACTTAAAATGATAGATATCTGCATGATGCAAGAGGCATACTTATTGCAATGGCTGGAAAAACTCAGAACTGACAAGGAAGAGGAATGGAAATGACTGCCCATGTTCGCTTTAAGACATGTAGGGGGGCTCCAGGCCTTTAGGAGTAATTTTGACCATGAATCTTTTCAAGGCCAGGATAGTATCAATAGCTGCTTCTGGAAGAAGGTTCTGCAAACATGGTTAATGCGGAAAGGGGAGTCTAAAGAAACGGTTCTTCCAAAAAAAGATGATCCTCTGTTCAACAGTGATAAGGTAAAATTCAAGGCAAGAACCTTGCTGCTGCCAGGCTGCATAGATAAGGGCATAGTACTTATTAAAGACATGCTGGAAGGAGAAACTGGGAGATTATTAAGTTACCATGAATTTTTAAACAGGTATGGGAATTTTCCGAGTTCACTACTTGAACACAATATTTTGTTCAATGCTTTAAGCCCTCTCACTCTAATTGCCAATTGTGGCATAAACAAGCTGGTTTTTAGAGACATGGAAATCGGAAATTTAGGCCAAAGAACATTTAGATCTCTATTGCAAGAGAGTGAACCATCAATAGCCAGTCAATTTTGGCAGCGCAAATTCCAAATTGAAATAACAACTGAATACTGGCACCTACCATTTAAGGTGACCAAAGAATCAAGACTGAGAGCTCTTCAGTGGAAAATTTTACACAATATATATCCAACAAATATCCTTCTTCAAAAAAATGAAAATATCCGAAACAAATCAATGTAAAAGTTGTCAGGCGGTCGATTTCATAGAACATTTTTTCTATAAGTGTGAGATGGTTAAGCAAGTCTGGGCAGAGGTAGAGAACCTGATTAACAGAAATGCAGGTAAACGGATCCAGCTAACCAGCTCCACTTGCCTTCATGGCATCCCCTATCATGACAGCCTGAAGTCAGCTGATCTTTTAATTCTAAACCACGTTATCCTGGTGGCAAAACTGACAATATCAAAATACAAATACGGAAAGCATGGTAACATTTTGGTATTATTGTATAGCGAATTGGTTCTGAGAAATCCATGGGAATAATGAAAGGAAGAACTTGTATTCCACAGATACTAATTACTGCAGATAAGGCCCTATTTAGATCCTGGCGCATCGCGAATTATATCCACACTGCAAGAGGTTAGATTGTCACAAATCCCAGACTGGGAGATGTAATAGTTTATGACAGGACGACAATCACGAACAAACAAGTTTAACACTTAACAAAACAACCCATCAGACTCACACATTTATTAACATTATTATACATATAATAGCGCAATTACATACATTATATTATTGAAATGAACTGCCGTACAACGGCCTTATTCTCACACACACTCTCCCTCGGATCCACAATCCGGTAGTTACTCCTAAAGGCACTTCGGCCTCAGCCTCTCCCCTCAGGGTCTTAATAGTACATTAATGATTCACTGGCACCGCAGTCTCTCAGTATCCCCTTTCTATTGTCATACACCTTAATATTCCACTCGCATCTCCACAGGGCAATAACACATTATTATTTCCATAGCCATCAACATGGCAACAACATAGTATCAGTTCACTAGCCTATCAACATGGCAACAATATAGTATCTCATTCACTCTCATATCTACGTCCCTGTCCGTGGCCTGACTGCCACGACTTTATGTGCCTCTACTGTCCTACACTGACAGCCTCACTTCTGGCCTCTGTGTGGCCTCCGGCCCTATGCTGGCCTATCCCCTGTGCTCATCGAGGTGGCTCTTCGGCCCGTCCCCGACACCTACAAGAATAACATTACATTGGTATAATACCCTACCATTTCTATTCACTCCACCTCTCCTTACAATCCATGAAGCGTACACACACTAGTTCACCTTTCACTCACCACTCATCTTACGGTAACACACCTCCATCGGAGTACACACTACTCACTCGCGCTACAAATCCATGAACTCACTTTCATCTATCGCTCATGGCGCACATTGCTATATCCAATATCAAGGACTTCCACATTCCTCACATATACTTATTTACATCATGGTAATAGACGAATATAATATAATACATCAATCATAATAATCAATCAACGTTCTACATACCAGTCATTACTGGAACAACACTCATCCGTCTCCCGACTGCTTTCACTTATGTCCGCCCGCTGGGCTCTTATTCACAGGTCCGCTCCGTCGGACCTTCTAACTTGCAGTGATAGTTATACAGCGCTTTCGCCTCATTCAGACCCCCTCCCACTACTCACAACAGCCCGCTTAACTTGCTGTCTACTGTGAGTCCTTCTTACTCTACACCCGCTCTGTAGCAATCCCCTTAATTGCACTCACTCCACTCGTGACATAGATAACGCGACATCGCAGATAACGACAACTAACATTGCAACAACAGGTAGGACACAGCCGGGATAACACGCAGGAAAAACGCAACACACAAAAAGATGGGGTCTCAGAATGGGCCCCCTCCCGTATGGTCAGCTGTCCCCTTTCCCACCTTCGGGGCAGGCCACTACCTTTGTGGTCGTTGCCTGGCCTGGAGAGGGGAGAGCGTTTGCTCCAGGGAGTGTCCCGGGAGACCTAGTTGGGGGGGGGGGGTTTCCCTGAGCAGCCCCGTTGAGTGAGGTCTGACCGTCGGGGGGGGGGGGATCCCAGACAGAGAACCATCTATAACTCGGGAGGGACAATAAAAACATAAATCAGTACAAGAAAGCTAAAGGCCAGCACATCTCCTACTACATACAAGCAACTAACTCAGTTAACCACTCCGAATAGGTGTAAGGTATAACAGTAACAGTGTCACCGTAGTAAAGGCCCTCTTGCAGTATTCGGTGTTTTGGCTAGTGTTAAAAGATGGTGACGAGAAAATATTTGACAGTGATGGCACCACTCTGGTGCGGGCTTGTGGGTTGCTCCGCCCCGTGACCTGTATGGGCCGGGGACATAGCATAGGATACTAATATTAATCAGTCTTGTGTATGCGTGGATTTAACATTTATCGTTCCCTCCTCACACTCCTTCTACCAGTTTCTGTCTATCCAGTTTCAGACGAGCCATCAAGAAGGTTATGAAAAACTAACCCATTTACCATACCGGTAACCAAAGATAACCCTGATAAGGAAAGGCAAGGTCATTTATTCTAACAATACTGAGTTACCATAGATTGTCAGATAACAGCAAAGTTCTAATCAACCTCGCGGCGCCATCCAAAAGGAGCGGGTATATAAAAAAAATAAAAAAATCTTTGTACTAAAAGTTATCATAAATGTAACTCATTAAACAAGTATTGCCTTGCTAAGGTGTCACCTCAAGTTCGGTAGGCACAGACTTTGTAAAATATGAAAGCAAGCGTAAGGGTAGCCACACAAAGGCCACCGAATTCGGTCACCGAGCCACTAGGCGCTTTAGGTGAGAAGAATTGCACTACCTAAACGGACCGAATCTAGGCGGGCTCTATGTGCAGTTGTTGAAATTATATAGTGCAATTCTTCTCACCTAAAGCGCCTAGTGGCTCCGTGGCCGAATTCGGTGGCCTTTGTGTGGCTACCCTTAGGGGTGAATCAGACCAATGCTGGCGCCGACTCGCTCGCCGCCTAATTATTATGCATCACTTTAAAACACTACTCAGTGCCCACACCGCGGTGGTATAGGCAGTGAGTGGTGTTTTAGATTGATGCCTAATGATTAGGAGACGAGCCACCAGTTTGACGCCAACACCCAGCCTTGGTCTGACTTACCCCTTAAGCAGGGCTTTCATGTATACAGAAACGGCACAGAAACGTCAAAAACTTTTCAAATAATGAAACAGAAAGAATTTTTTCATGTGTAATAAAAACGCCGTTTCCGTACACGTGGAAACACCCTTTCTGTTTACTACTTGACAGATTTTTGACGTTTCCGTAGCCGTTTCCGTTTCAGTACACTTGAAAACACAGCTGTATTATGGCTGTATGGCAAAATATACACAAAAGGAAATGGCTTGTCCACACAACAAACAATAATAGGTTTACTGACTTTGCGGTAAGAGGTGAGTGAAAGCACGGCTGGATAAATAATGTAGTTTCCTCCTATTTCCCTATAACCCCTTAGTTTGTCTGGCTCACCTCCTTTGGGAAGCAGCATGATCGCCACAATCGTTGCCAGGAGTAGAACGTGGATGCGCATACTTGCAAGTGTCTGGCTATCAGTCTGTATTGCTGGGGTTAGTAAGATACCTCTTCGCAGGTCTTAGCTTCAGCTGCGAACGGCGGTCGCGTTTACATCTGCCTTAACGCTGTCTATCAGCCATTCAAATACGGGGTTCTAACCTAACAGTGGGACATACGTCAGAAAAAAAATATCCATGGGACACAAACAAAGTAAGACATGAGTAAACAAGACAAAGTTGAATAACCCAAACGTAATCACTAAGCCGCCTTACCTGATATCCCTGCTGGTTATGAGGCCTTAGAAAAGTATCGCACAGCAATCGATTACGCCTGTTTTATTAGTCAGTCTATTATGAAGTGCAACAGGATTTAATCTCTTCCACGGCGATCCTAAAATCATACTGAAGCCTCTTTTTCTCCCTCCCCTTCAATATCTCTCTCGCTCTCTCTCTCTCTGTCTCCCTCTCTCTCTCTCTCTTTTTCTTTCTCTCGATCCCCTTTTCTCTCTCTCTCTCTCCCCCCTCCCTCTATCTCTCTCTCTCTTCCTCTCTCTCTCGCTTTCTCCCTCCCTGTCTCTCTCTCTCTCTCTCTCTCTTTCTCTCGGTCTATATCTCTCTTTCTGCCTCCCCTCTCTCTCTCTTTCTTTCTCTCTTTCTCTCTCCCTCTTTCTCCCCTTCTTTCTCTTTCTCTCTCTCTCTCTCTCTTTCTCTATCTCTCATTTTCATCCATGTCAACATTTGCTTTGTAAATTTAAATACCTACAAAGAGACTGCCATCAAAATGCTACCAATCCAGTTTTTCCGTAGATTCCAAGGTGAAATATAGCACCTATACGTATGGAGAAAGAAGAGAATTGATCATGATCTTGGGCAAATGGAAGAGATTAAAGTTCTTGCACTAATGAAAAAGCCAATAGGTTCATAAAAGTTTGCATAACCTTTCTGGGAGTGATCGATCCCCTGGGCAAAGCAACAGGACTTTCTTCCCTGTTTAAAAAACCAGTGTAAATTTCCATGCATGGGGCTCCAAAACCCCTGGAGCCCTTGGGGAACTGCCGAAGGTGCCCTTGCGTAAAGACGGCCCTGAATATCATGTTGCGTCTAGCTTGGAAAAGTCTTCGGTAGGGACACAACAGGTGGTCCTTTCGGGTGGGTGTTCAAAAGGATTATTGAGTCACATTGACTTCTGGTGCAGCCAGCAGAACTAATATCATTAGATCTATCTCCAAGCTAAAATTCGGTCACATTTTTAGCTTTTCGCTGGTTATTAATCTCATAATTATACTCTGAAAGTTGCACAATAAGATAATCCTAAACCTGCCACTGACCAAATGTTACAGATGATATCTGGGGCAACAATTATTTTGCACTGCCATTAGACAAGACTTGTATATATATATAAAAAATAGTTTGTTTTGTTTTTGTTGTTTTTTTTTTTGCGTTGTCATCAGACCGTTAAAAGAATATTATATATAACATAGGTAGGCCTACTGAGAAAAAGCTAATGTTCAAAATAATAATATTCAATTATCTTCGAATCAGCATAGGAGAACGTGAAAAAAAGAGATAGAGAGGTGGAAGAGAGGCAGTGAGATTACAGTGAGGCATGGGAGAGAGCAGTGACCTATATACATACTCGTATTATATATATAATGTACAGGAAATACTGTATGACAGTGGGAAAGAGTGATAAGTGGAAGGAGGTTTATTATGGGCAAATGCCGGGGTTAATGCGTGTATAAAAAATCATTGGTAGTGGGGGGGGGGGGGGTGTGAAAGCAGAATCTTTCATAATCAGGCTGGACACTGCAGTTTTAATTATTTTTTCCTTAAAAACAGGGGAGAAAAAAAACAAGTCAGATGATGTTAGAATCTCTTTCGTTCTTTTGTTGTTGTTTTTTTTCTTTTCTTAGAATGAATGTTGAGGTTGCAGAGGAATCGACAATTAAAGTAGAACATTCTAGAGGCTATTTATTTCACTGACTATTTTAATTGCAGAAATATCATAAATTTGGCGGACGGTCGTGCTTTGGTGCTGCTAACGAAGAAAGAACTCGCAGTTAAGTCACCTGTTCACTGTTGAAATCTTTTATTGTTCGATTTTTATTTCACTTGAAAAGGGCGAAAGCCGAAGATTTTGTGTATTTTCTGTCTTCTCTTTAGTTTGCTTTGTATCGTTTGGGTTTTATTTCTCACGCAGGGTTTCTCTACATACAACTTTTTCTTTTTGCCCAATTTTGACTTATTTTAATTGCAGTATGTTTGTATATGAATTGATTTTCTAAGAATTATGCAACATGGCGTATGCTTGAGTGGATAGGCGGATTATTTCACACACTTTCAGGCATTGCAACCTTTTTGACTGAAGAACATAACAGTTGTAATCGTCGCTATTCTCTGTAAAACCTGCCCTATTCAGTTAGGTGTATGTTGCAGTGTATTTTTGTGTGCACTTACACAAGACTATATAATCCTAGAATAGACAGGTATAATAGGGAGCAATTGCTCCAGTTGGTTTGCCGCCTTCAGGCATGAACTCTTTGTAACAAGAGCATCTTTTCAGGCCACAACGACACTGGCAGAAACCAAATCTCTCTCTCTCTCTCTCTCTTTTTCTCTCTACCTCTCTCTCTGAGGGTGATTGGTAGGCGCTTGTAGCAGGTTCTATTCCTGACCTATCGTTCTACTATATTCTGCCTATCGTCGTGTTTTTTCTTTGCACAGTGTGGCCGTTACCGTATCGAAATGGGGGGGGGGGGGGAGGGAGGAATATACCCCTCTCCCCCCCCCCCTCCCCCTTTGACATTTGCACTCCTGTTATTGTTGTTTTTAATCTTCTTCTTCTTGGTTTTGTGGTTGTAGTTTCTGTTGTTCTCTTTCATGGCCATCCAAAGGGCTCCCTAATGGGTTACCTTGTTCTTAGACGAGATCTTGAGTAAAATTTAAATCGTGATCTCAAAAGCGAGGTGGCTAATAAATCTGAGTTATTTTATTATTTTGTTTTTCCATTTTTAAAAAAAAAAAACAAATTAATGCTGATCCTTTTTTTAATTTCGGCTCTGGAAAAATGAGGTCAGAATGTAAACAAGAAGGTAGTGGAAATATTAGCTTAAGTGTAAGAAGGTAAGCTTTCTGTCCTTGCCGGGCTTGTAAGCTGTAGATCTAATAGATCTAGATAGATCTTATGATAACTCTACTGTACTGCCGTTCTTTGTGGTAACGTTATGTCACTGTAATGCCACGTAGCAAAACTGGTTGATCTGTTGACGTAAGCACTAAAAGAAACAAAGTGTGCTTTCATTTCTTTTCTCTAAATGTGAGAAATGTCGATTCATTGATTAATAAACACAGGTTCTTCTTTTTTTTCTTTTGGAAAAGGGGCTGGAGTCGGGGGGGGGGGGGGCCTTCTGCGATCAGTGCATTTCGTTAATTGCAGTTGATTTGAAAACGCATGACAGTCTAATTCAGTCTAAGTCATCTAATCCTGTTCTCCACATTAAATTGACTGTCTTTCCTTCGGCCTCAAAAAGAGAAAACTGTATGTCAGAAGAAATAGACGACGACGTGGACAAAACATGAGTATGTGGAAAAGAGGAGAGAGCTAGTATGTCTAAATTAGCTCATAGTCATGAGACACAGTCATTTGACTTAGATCTAGAGACCTAAGCATGTTTTGAATGTCCAAGTTAGAATCAAAGTATTGCAAACCTGAAACTCTGTGCTAAGCCCAGAATCAACTTGCCTGTATGTGGGTACTGCCAGGTTAGCCAGATCTAGATCTAAGCTCAGATCTATCTTGTTCAGAGAGAAGTAGATGTATCCGTTCTTTTGCACTTTTTGCGGACACACCTAGGCAATTTTCTGCTTTATACACTTTGAGAAAACTGTCGTGAAATCGTTTGTGACCACACACTAGAGCATAAAATGGAAAGCATTTTTTGCGACGGCTGTTTTCGATCGTTTTTCTGCCAATATACTAATTTAGAGCATGTTCTAATTCCAGGCTATTTTATGAACGTGCAACGTCACTTTTCGACTGCTGTCACTGCTCGACTGCTAATTTCACCTACTTTTGCAGCAAAAGCAAAACATTGACGATAAACAAAACTTTCATCAATGAATTTGAGAAGCTGCGGTGTCTTTGGGACACAAAGGCCGAAATTTACCATGATAAAGTCAAAAGAGGGCAAGTTTTACACTCGGCATGCCGATGCTCGACCGGATGTCAAC